>VZQC01015735.1:1077109-1103866 GCA_009823505.1 Rhizomys pruinosus | reverse complement strand
CTGGAGGTGGTGGGGCGCACTCCTGGATTGTTTGTTGTGTGGGGAGCACTCCTGACAGTGGGTGGGGGAGGGCAACTCCTGGAGGTGGTGGGGAAGCATTCCTGGAAGTAGTGGGGAGCACTCCTGGAGGTGGTGAGCTCATGTGAGGCAGGGGAGGAATAGGTCACGGAAGTTTGACTTTTTTCCCATAGGTAGTTTTAAGGATTTGAATTGCAAGGTTTTGCAAAAAGGTGTCATATCTACTGATCCCCCAATCCATTTTTCAGTTTTTGTTCTTCTTCTTTGTTGTTTTTTGTTCTTTCGTATTTCTTTCTTGCTTTATTTCTTTGACTTTTTTTTTTTTTTTTGTCTGTCTCGCGACAGGTTCTACGTAGCCCACAGCTGTCCGGAACTCCCTCTGTAGACCCAGGCTGGCTTGACACACAGGATCTCCACTTGCCTTCGCCTCTGTCCCCTGTCGGCACCACTGATCTTGCAGTTTCCACAACACTTCTGTATTGACGGGGTTCGTTAAGAAGCTCTAAGCAAATTTAAAGACTCACAGAAAAACATATGACAGCTATACTTACAGTGTTCACATGGAACTGAAGAGATTTGTATGTGAAGTGACTTCTGGTCACATCTCGGTCTTTGTCATCATTCACCTCTATCACTTTCATCCTTATCACACAGCTTTTCTTAAGCAATCTCATGGCTGATTTACAGGAATTCCTAATTTACAATATACACACTGACCCAGACAAAGAATTAGAGAAGAGGGGCTGGAAAAAAAGTTCAGACAGAGCTCTTGCTGCCAAAATCAGTGAGGACAGGAACTTGGTTTCCCTAGCTGCGTTGTGGCACACGTCTTTAATTCTAGCCACTCAGGAGGGCAGAGGCAGTCAGATCTTGTGTATCAAGGCCCAGGCCAGCCTGGTCTACAGAGTGAGTTCCAGGACAGCTGGGGCTACAGGGAGATCCTGTCTCAAAAAGACAAAAAAAAAAAAGAATTTGGGTCCTAGCATCTACCCAATAAGCTGGGCCTTCTTTTTTTTATTTTTTATTTTTGTATGTGTATGAATGTACTGTCTGTATGTAGGTCTGTGCACCTGTGTTGTGCAGTGCTGCAGAGGTCAGAAGAGGGCATCAGATTCTCCTGGAACTGGAGTTAAAGATGGTTCTCAGCAGCCATGTGGGTGCTAGGGATCGAACCCGGGTCCTCTAGAAGAGCAGTCAGTGCTCTTAACCGCTAGGCCATCTCTCCAACCCCTAAGCTGGGCCTTCTATGCACTTCCTATATCAGCAGCTCTGAGGAGTACAGACACAGGAGGATGACTGGGGCTTGCTGGCTTCCAGCCTAGAGGAAAAAATGTCAGCCCCAGGTTCAGGGAGAGACCCTGTCTCGAAGTGTTATAGAAAAATTCAAGCATTCATCCAGGAGAGAGTTGGAGAATTCCTTTATCCCTTACTCATGCGTAAGCTCCCAGAAGCAACAAAGTCTTTTAGATTTTCTGGGCCTCCACCAGAAGGAAGATGAGGATTAAATGGGAAATTTTATGTCATCATTTTATTTTTTATTTTTTTATTTTATCATTTTATAATTAGCACTTGGGCTCTATGTCTCATTTCATGGTGGGCCATGTTATTTCAGGAAATTCCCTCCTGAGCTCACCCAGTCATCATACCTTACAAAGCAGATATCCCAAGTGTGGGCTAGGACATCTGCTACCTTTTGACTTACAGCTAGGCCATGCTAACTGAACCAGGACTTGGTCAAACAGTCACTAGAGTTTACAAAAACAGGTATCGCTGGCAGAAATTTAGATTGCTGACACATTTGAGTTCGAGTTTTCCTGGATTCATCTGACCAAGCGCTAAGCCATTTGATGAACCTGCCATGCAGGTCAGAAAGGCGTCGATTCCCCTGGGACTGGATCAAAGACCGGTTCTTAGCGCCATGTGGGTGGCTGGGGATCGAACCCTGGTCCTCTGCAAGAGCAATCAGCACTCTTAACCTCTAGGCCCACTCTCTGACGCCCACTCCTTTGCTTTTACTTACTTGGTGGATGACCTTGAATCTAACCTGGGATGCTCAGAGAAGTTTTATTGCTCTGTGATCTTTCACCACCCCTGAAATGGTTTCTGTTACTCTATAAGGCTTGGGTGCTCTGGGATGCTTCTAGGTCTAACTGTTGATAAAGATGTTAAAGCTGGAGCCGGCGCGTGGTGCGCACGCCTTTAATCCTAGCCTTGGAGCAGAGAAAAAGCGAGGCGCCGGATCTTTGTGCAGTTCAAGGCCAGCTGGTCTACAGAGTGGGTTCCTGGGACAGCTGGGCTTTACAGGGAGACCCCTTCTGCGAAAAGACCAAAAAAAAAAAAAAAAAAAAAAAAAAAAAAAAAGATACGTAAAAGCTGAGAGATAGCCTAGCAGTTAGAGCACCTACTGCGTTACAGAGGATTCGATCCCCACGCCCACATGGCAGCTAAGAAACCGTCTGGGACTCCATTCCAGGAGAACTCCAGTTCCAGGGGAATCCGAGACCCTCTCTGACCTCTGCGGCTTTGCAAAACACAGGTGCATAAACCTAAATGCAGACAGTAAATTCATAACCATACAAAAATAATACTAAAAAAAAAAAAAATTTTTAAGCTAAAAAAAGGAAGGGCAGNCGTACCCAGTATTTGTGAATGAAGTCTAAGCTATTCCTAATCTTTGTTGGCAATTGTTTATTCTAATCATCCAATCTTTTTTTTTAATTTTATTTATTTCTATATGTCTATGCAATGTACCTGTCTGCATGTAGGTTTGGTTTTGCACCCCCTTTTCGTGCAATGCCGCGGAGGTCAGAAAAGGATCTTCCGATTCCCTGAAACTGGGAGTTCTCCATGGTAATTGGAGTTACAGATGGGTTCTTAGCCGCCATGTGGGTGTGGAGACCGAAACCCGGTCCTCTGCAAGAGAGTCAGCGCTTTAAACCACTAGGCCATCTCTCCAGCCCCCTAATCATCCAATTTTCTTAGAATTAAACAAACATTTTTAAAAAAAACGGAAGTTAAAGTTGCGGTATGGGTGATGCATGCCTTTAATCTTAACACTGTGGGGAAGAGTCAGATTTCTGTGAATTTGAGGCCAGCCTGATCTACAGTGAACATCAAGATAGCCTGGGCCACATAATGAGATCTGTCTAAAAAAAAAAAAAAAAAGAAAAAAAAGGAAAAGAAAGAAAATAGAACAAAACAACAAGAACAAAAAAAAAAAAAAAAAAAAAAAAAAAAAGCTGGGTGTGGTGACGCACTCCTTTAATCCTAGCACTTGGGAGGGAGAAGCCAGACGGATCTTTGTGAGTTCAAAGGGCCAGCCTGGATCTACAGAGTGGAGTTCCAAGGACAGTTGGCCCTACAGGGAGACCCTGGTCTTGAATAAGACTTGAAAAAAAAAAAAAAAAGGGGCCCCCCCAACAAACTGAACTAAAACAAGAAAAAACTAAAAGTATTATTTATACTTTATGAATTAACTATTAAATTGTTTAGATAATTGGTAGATAAATACCCAAGGAAAGAACAAGACAGCTAGGAAAGACATACACGCACCTTAAGGGGTTTCTTTATCATAAAACCTCTGAACTCTTACCTTTAGAATGGCCCAGTCATCCACAGAGGAATTTCTTTGTAATTTGTAGTAATGGTTTACTACAAAATAATCTTTTGTTCCTATAATTCTTTTTCTAGACTTATTACTTAATTTATGTATATATGTCTGTGAGTGTGTGTGTGCATGTATATGTGTGCAGGTACACTCTGGTGTTCTTGTGCAGAGGCTAGATCTGAGGGGCCTCCTCTACCACTCTGTCTATTCCTTTTGATAAGGAAAAGTTATATTCTTATAATGAACTGTATTCTTGTATAATGTCCTTGTAAGTTAGGCCATTTGACGTTTCCTTTGCTTTCTTTTTTTTATTTTTTAATTTATTTTTTATGTTGTATGAATGTTCTGTCTTTCTGCATGTAGGTCTGGTGCCACCCATGATGGCAGAACCTGCCATGCAGGTCAGAGAAGGACGCGAATTCCCCTGGGACTGGATCAAAGACCGGTTCTTAGGCAGCCAGTGGGTGCTGGGGATCGAACCCTGCCTCTGCAAGAGCAATCAGCACTCTCTAACCTCTAGGCCACTCTCTACGCCCCCCTTTTGCTTTTACTTACTTGGGTGGATGACCTTGAAATACTAACCTGGGATGCTCAGAGAAGTTTTATTACTCTGTGATCTTTTCACCACCCCTGAAATGTTCTGTTACTCTATAATGGCTTGGTGCTCTGGGATGGCTTTCTAGTCTAACTGTTGATAAAGATGTTAAAGCTGGAGCCTGGTCGGTGGGCGCACGCCTTTAATCCTAGCCCTTGGAGAGGAAGCAGGCAGCGGATCTTTGTGCAGTTCAAGGGCCAGCCTTGGTCTACGAAGTGAGGTTCATGGGACAGCTGGGCTACAGGGAGACCCTTCGCGAAAAGACCAAAAAAAAAAAAAAAAAAAAAAAAAAAAAAAAGATCGTAAAAGCTGGAGAGATAGCCTAGCAGTTAGAGCACCGTACTGCTCTGTTACAGAGGTTCGACCCAGCGCCCACATGGGCTAAGAAACTCGTCTTTAACTCCATTCCAGGAAGAAACTCCAGTTCCAGGGAATCCGAGACCCTCTTCTGACCTCTGCGGCCATTGCACAACACGGTGCATAGAACCTAAATGCAGACAGTAATTCATACACATACCAAAAATAAACTAATAAAAAAAAAAATTTTTAAAGCTAAAAATGGAAAGGTGCAGCAAATGGCTTAAGCGATTGGGTCAGATGAATCCAGGAAACTCGAACCAAATGTGGGGTCGAGCAACGAAATTTCTGCCAGAGATACCTGTTTTTGTAAACTCTAGTGACTGTTTGACCAAGTCCTGGTTCAGTTAGCATGGCCTAGCTGTAAGTCAAAAGGTAGCAGATGTCCTAGCCCACACTTGGGATATCTGCTTTGTAAGGATGAGGACTGGGGGGCTGGAGACTGCAGGAGGGAAGTTCCTGAAATAACATGGCCAACCATGAATGAGGACATAGAGCCCAATGCTAATTATAAAATGATAAATTAATAAAAAAATAAAAAATAAAATGATGACATAAAATTTCCCATTTAATCCTCATCTTCCTTCTGGTGGAGGCCCAGAAAATCTAAAAGACTTTGTTGCTTCTGGGAGCTTACGCATGAGTAAGGGATAAAGGAATTCTCCAACTCTCTCCTGGATGAATGCTTGAATTTTTCCTTTAACACTTCTAGGAAGCAAGGGTCCTCCCTGAACCTGGGGGCTGACATTTTTTCCTCTAGGCTGGAAGCCAGCAAAGCCCCGGTCATCCTGCCTGTGTCGTGGAATCCTCAGAGCTGCTGATATAGGAAGTGCATAGAAGGCCCAGCTTAGGGGTTGGAGAGATGGCCTAGCCGGTTAGAGATCACTGACTCTCTTTAGGATGACCCGGGTCAGATCCCTGAGCACCCACGGCTGCTGAGAACCATCTTTAACTCCAGTTCCAGGAGATCTGATTCCCTCTTCATGACCTCTGCAGCATGCCAAATAACGGATGACAACCAAAAAAAAAAAAATACAACAGACAACATTCACAACTCAAAAATACAAAATAAAAAAAGAAGGCCCAGCTGTATTGGGTAGATGCTAGGACCCAATGTCTTTTTTTTTTTTTTGTCTTTTTGAGGACAGGATCTCCCTGTAGCCCCAAAGCTGTTCCTGGAACTCACTCGTGTAGACCAGGCTGGGCCTTGACTCACAAAGATCTGACTTGCCTCTGCTCCCCGGTGCTAGATAAAGACGTGTGCCACAACGCCCAGCCTGGGACCAAGTTCTGATCCTCATGATTTTGCAGCAAGAGCTCTGTCTGAACTTTTTTTCCAGCCCCTCTTCCTCTAATTCTTTGTCTGGGTCAGTGTGTATATTGTAAATTAGGAATTCCTGTAAATCAGCCATGAGATTGCTTAAGAAAAGCTGTGTGATAAGGATGAAAGTGATAGAGGTGAATGATGACAAAGACCGAGATGTGACCAGAAGTCACTTCACATACAAATCTCTTCAGTTCCATGTGAACACTGTAAGTATAGCTGTCATATGTTTTTCTGTGAGTCTTTAATATTTGCTTAGAGCTTCTACAACCCCTACAACAAAGGTTCGTGAAACTACAATCGTGGTTCCTGACAGGAGGACAGATGCGAGGCAAGGCAGATCCTGTGAGTTCAAGCCAGCCTGGTCTCAGAGTGGAGTTCCAGGACAGCCTGGGCTACGGAGACACCTTCCTCGAGACGACAAAAAAAAAAAAAAAAGGTCAAAGAAAGAAAGAAAGAAAGAAAGGAAAGAACACAAAAACAAAAAGAACGAAAGAACAAAAACAGAACAAAAATAAAAATGGGGGGGGTACAGATAGATACTGAACCTCTTTTGGCAAAAACCTTGCAATTCAAAATCTTAAAACTAACTATTGGGAAAAGATTTGTATGGTCCAACAGGTCAAAATGTCACCAACTTAAAGGCTGAGAAAAAAAAGATACAGCTTTGAATTCGAGTAGATGTACCAGAAAGTGCCAACAGAAAGGTTGGCCCGTCTTAACATTGAAAGGCAAGAAAAGCCTCAGATGCTACAAACATCAAACCCCCTGTGGATCCTACTTGTAAAAAATATTTATAATGAGTTTGTCCTAATGAAGCTTATCTTCTGGGTGCTGCAAAGGTTTAATACGAGAGACTTTCTTACCTCCCCCCCCCATAGAAAAAAAGGAGAAATATGATGGATGATGTCGTTCTCCAACTGTAAATTTGAGACAAACTATTATAGACATTATTTATAAGAGACAACTCTTATAAAAACCGGTAAAACTTCCTTCTTTAAATGACTAATAGATATAGGAACTGTGAAAGGATTAATTCTCTATTCAGAACCAAATGTAATACTAAAGTCTCCTTAGCTATTGCACTTAAGCAAAATTATTAATACAGGAGCTCTGACATCGCAATGGATTATATCTACCAAGGAGATGTTGGCCAGGGGAAATCCAAGCCCCCACAAAAGGTAAAGGCTCCTTGCCTCTAAACTGGGATACCTGCAATGAGAGAGGCAATAAGGCCCTGCTGTCGAAGACCGAATGTTAACATGGAAAGATGTATGAGGACCACACATGCAAGTGTACAGATTGCCCCTGGAATACCAGAACCGTTACCAAAGGCCACCTAAACTAATAAAGCAAAAATTGTATCCTTGAGTCAAGCGAGTCTCCTCCGTCAGCACCAGCTACCTGGAAAAACTGTGCCTGCAGCAGAGCAGCCCATATGCCTTTGTATATCCCAAATCTATTGGCTATTGGCTCTCTCGCTGGAGGAATTAACCCACAGGCTGATGCCACAAGCTTACATACTCTACGGGTTAGGAGATTTAATAAGCCACCCGGTTAAGGACCCTGTCATATTTAAACCCAGAAAAAATTGTAATTCATTGGATTAACATACCACCAAACATCTGTGTCTATTAACCAAAGTAACCTAAGATAATAATTAGTACTGTTTAATACCTATATATCTAAATGCTTGTGCTTTTATTAGTAGGATCAAAAGGTTATCCTGGCCAAACTGTCAGGCCCATTGAAAGAAACAAGCCAGAATTGACCAGAGTCCAAGACAACAGCTCCAGAGAAAGTAGACTGTTTTTTGCTTCTTCATCCACCTTGTGCCCCTTTTCTTAAGCCCAGAACAATCTGTGGAAGAGGGGGCATAGTTAGAATGTAAGGGGCTGCGATTGAGGTGAATGGTGAAAACTGCAGCAATGTAACCTGGACACTCATTTTGATCAACCGAGTTGAACATACAAGGCCCCCCCTGCTGGATGGGTGGGACCCATGAGCTGTTTGGGTTTGGGAACAACTGCTTGCACATTGGTTTTACAAGAAGGATGCTTGTTACTCATAAATTATCAACTTATTGCCTAAAAAAAATAAAGAAAACCAAAAAAACTGAGAGAAGATGCAGGACATTATGCAGAATGCATGATTTGGGAATGGGTGGGGTAGGGTTGGGGTGGGGAAGGGAAAGGGGAAATATACCTGAACTGCTGAATTGAAAATGATGTATTTGAAATTTTACACAAAGCATCAATAAAAAAATAAAAAAAACAAATAAAAAAACCCCAAAATTAACCTTCCAATTAATTTAAAAGAGTTTTGAAGGGTTGGCCTCCTAGAGAGGTCTTCAGAAATTTATGAGTGCTTTGAGGGCACTCCCTTAGGTCACCTGACTATACTCTCCGTGTCCTTGACCTTTGGGGAAAACTCTGACAATTGTAACAGATGGAATACAAGCCACAATAGTTCTTATCTATAGACATGCAAATTATGTCCTATCCAGACTTGGGTCAATTTATTTTCTTCCCCCTTCTTGCTCCCCCAAGCTTAAGGTAATTCCCAGTTTGCACCATTTATTTCCAATATTCCGATTCGCGAAGACACCCAGAGCATGCTGCTAATCAGGACAGCCTCTTGAAACTGATTACAACTTTTCCGACTCTCTCCTGTTCAATGGTCTCTAATAGATACAAATTGTAAAACCTGTTCATTTTTCATGTTTGAATAAAGATCCAAGCTTCTTTTGGCCTTTTAAATCTATCTATCTATCTATCTATCTATCTAATCTATCTATCTATCTATCCTCTTTTGATAGCCAAGGTTTACCCTGGAAGTTGGGATCACAGGTGCTGAGCTACCATGTTGGTTTTATACAGTGCTGGGAATGGAACCCAGAGCTTCAGAAATGACACACAGCACGCTATAAACTGAGCTACTTCCACAGTTGGAAACTTAGTAGTAGTAGTAGGAGGAGGGAGGAGCCAGGAGTAAGTTAGGCAGGTAGTGGTGTGTGTTGTGTGTGCATGTGTGTGTGTTGCATGTTGTGTGTGTTGTGTCGTGTGTGTGTGTAGAAGGCCAGAGGTCAACTTTGAGTGTCTTTCTTCTGAAGCCACCCACCTTGTTTAATGAAGCAGGATCTGTGCTTGGCGCCTAGGATTTGCCCATTAAGCTTAGCTGGCTGGCCAATACAATCATCAAAGAGTGAGCTCCAGAGAACCTACCTATCTCTGACTCCCATTACTGGCATTATAGGTCGTGCCACCATGCCTGGTCTTGTTTCTTCACTTGGGTTTTGGTGATCCAATTCAGGTTCTCTTGCTATGTATGGCAAGCACTTTACCAACTTGAGCTAGCATCTCAGCCCCTAAAATTGAACTTTTTTATATCAGTTAATAATTGATCTGGATTCAAAGACACATGCCTAAAACAATTACATGAACATATCTCCCTCATTTTAACAACAAACTGCTCTATGACCTCTATCGATTGATTTATTGATTGATTTGATTTTTGAGGACAGGGCCTCCCTCTACCCTAGCTGCCCTGGAACTCACTATTGTAGGCCAGGCTGTCCTAGGATCTCACAGACGGATTCACCCTTACCTGTCTTTGCCTCCTAAGGGCTGGGACTGAAATTTATTTTTCAATATCCTATGATCTCAATATTTCTAAAATACAGTTTAGCTTCACATGCTCAGAGTTATCCAGAAAGCCGGGCGGTGTTCTGATGCGTGAGTGACAATTGCAATGAGCAGAGAGACGCTGGGAGCAGCTCCTGCTGCCGTGTGGGCAGTGTCATCAGAACCTTCGTCTCTTCTGTGTCCCTCAGCTCTCTCCACTCCCAGCACCTGTGGGTCACAGGCCGAACTGCTGCTTTCTCTAGGAGGCTTCTGTGTTCCCTGACAAATCTGATTAGATGTTCTTCCCCATCTCCGAGGGTGAGTCACAGCCAGCATCCCTGTTGTCATTGATTACTTAGAGAAATCAAAACACAAATGTCTGGATCCTGATTAATACTCCCATTCAGAGTTCCTTCCAATGAGAGAACTTCTTGGGTTCAAAGGAAACTCTCTGTTGGAAAATTTTTCATTTATTCATGTTTATTACTTATTTACTTACTTAATTTACTTATGCAGAACATTGTCTCCCTGTAGCCCCAGCTTCTGGAGCTCACTATGTAACCAGGGCTGGCCTTGAAAACTTCCACAAAGATCCACCCGCCTCTGGCCCCCAAGTGCTGAGATTAAGGTGTGTGGCACCACACCCAGCTCTATTTATTATTTTTATGTGTATGGAGTGTTTTTACCTTACATCATGTAAGTGCCCATGATTTGTGCCCACCAGAGGTCAGAAGAGGGCGCTTAGATCCCTTGAAACTGAAGTCATGGATGTGGGTGCTGGGACCAGAATCTGGGCCCTCTTAATCCCCTAAAATTAAGCCCCATCGGGGCTGGAGAGATGCGCCTAGCTGTTAAGAGCCTGACTGCTCTTGCAGAGGACCCGGTTCGATCCCCACACCCACATGGTGCGCTAAGAACCATCTGTTAACTCCAATTACAGGAGAACTCCAGTTCCAGGGGAATCCCAAGACCCTCTTCTGACCTCGGCATTGCACGACATGGCAGCTGCACAGACCTACATTGCAGACAGTAGCATTCATACACATTACAAAAATAAAATAAAATTAAAAAAAAAATTAACCACCATAGGACGGGCATTGGTGGCAAGCGCCTTTAATCCTAGCACTTGGGAGCAGAGGCAGTGAAATCTTTGGAGTTCAAGGCCAAGCCTGGTCTACCAGAGTGAGTTCCAGGACAGCTGGGGCTATAGGGAGAACCTGTCTCGGAATAAGACCAAAAAAAAAAAAAAAAAATAAGGCCCTTTCTTTTCCCTCTCTATTTCAGAGCAATGCACTGTGACCTTTTTAAAAAATATTTGGGGGAAAAAAGAAA
Source organism: Rhizomys pruinosus (assembly GCA_009823505.1). Taxonomy (NCBI): domain Eukaryota; kingdom Metazoa; phylum Chordata; class Mammalia; order Rodentia; family Spalacidae; genus Rhizomys; species Rhizomys pruinosus. The sequence continues at coordinate 1,093,010 of VZQC01015735.1, read as the reverse complement.
TTTTTTTTTTTAATTTGCGGGGCTGGAGAGATGGCCTCAGTAGGTTAAGAGCACTGTCTTGCTTTTGCAGAAAAACCCAGGTTTGGTTCCCAGAAACCCACATGGTGGCGGCTAAACAACCATCTCAACTACAAATTCCAGATGCTAAAACCGAAGAGCCCACTTCTGGCTCTGCAGGTTACTGCATGACATGGGTGTACTTGCAACAGTGCAGACAATACACTGACAAAATATCTTCCCTTTCTTCATGTGTCTGTCTGTATTGGCATGAGTGTGCATACATATGCTTTTGCACATGGATGTGCATACATGAGGATGCCCAAGATTGATGTCATCCTTCTTTGTTCCTCCTTATTCAACGAGGCAGGGTATCTCAATCAAACCCAGAGGCTCACTGATATGGCTAGTGTCTGGGGATCTGAACTTTGGTCTTTCACCCTTGCACTGCCATGTCTCCACAGGTCTGAGGTCACCCTGCAAGTGACCCTGAAGGTGTGTTCCCTGGCCTTCCCACCTCCAGTGAAAGCCATGATTTGGATTCCCCTGAGTCATCTGAATCCATGAAGAATTAGGAAAGTAAAAGCAAGAGGCTTGGTGCGGGCGTGCAAATCTGTGCACTGGTGAGTCTGGGTTTTCACATTGACAAGAAAGATGAGACATTTCATGACCAGCAGGGCAGCTTTCCAGCGTGGATCCCAGATCTGCTCTGTGGTGTGCCTCCCTCTCACCGCTGTGCAAAACATGGCCAGTGGTCACCGAGGACTTTGCCTCTAGTTCATTGGCTGAGAAAATATGGAATGGTGGCTTTAAGAACTGAAACCACCTAGAAACAGGATTTGATACCCTGTAGGAGACTGGAGACTTCCTTCTTGCTGTTCAAGTTTCATCTGTGGTTATCAGGAACTGAGCCGGGGCACCAGGACAGAGCTGCAGCACAACAGCCTGCTGAAGATGCTGTCTTCTCTGGAGATGAATAGACTCTTCTTTCTTTTTGAGTGTACCTCACCACAGTGAAAAGTACGTTTGAGAAAGTCCCTGGCAGACTCTGCACGTCCTATGTTCACTGGAAGAGAGAGGTGTGCCAGGGCTAACTCCCAGACCACATGCCCATGTCCGCATGGGGGTGGAGGCCAGTGTCATCCGGCAGAGGGTTATCTCCAGTGCCTCTCCGCTGTGGGACCCTCCGTGTTTAAGCACCACAGGTTCCCTGGTCCAGCCCCCTTAGGGCACGGTCTGTGTGCAGCATGTCTGAGGACCCAGTGACCTTGACTTGGGGTTTGCACAGTTTCTAGTTCCCCACACCTCTGCTTCTCACAGGCGGCTCCGGATGTGGCTGTACTGGGTCGTCTTACTTGACCCTAGGTCCACACTGACCTGATCCATTCTCCACCCTGAGGACTGCCTTCCCTTTGGCCTTGTGGGAGGCACCAGGAAGAGCCTGGAGGATACAGGCAAGATGGGGTCAGGGAGCGTCTCTTGCTTTCTCTTTCCGGTCCCCGCAGTCTTGATAACAGTGGTGAGCTCTTCCAGCTCCACGAGCATTCAGTGGAGCCCAGCAGCTCCTCCCGGCCTGTTTCCCTCAGGCTGTCATGACGCCATCTCCCTCTGCTCCTCAGGCCTAGGTAAGCTAACAGCTCGTCGTCGGCAGCCGTCAGCCTTCTACCCGGTCCCCACCCCATCCTCCTGTAGCAGCGTCTCTGCATTGCACATGCGCACTGATGCCCCTGATTTTGACCTTGGTTGTGTATTGTTCGGAGCACCTTCTTCTCTGGTCTGTCACTCTCCGCTCCCTCCACACACCTCTAGAATCATCTACTTAGAAGCACAATCTGATTGTTACTTTCTCCTGTTTCTAGATGGTTTCAGTTCTTAAAGACACAGGAGTTAATATTTTCTCACCAAATGAGCTGGAGGCAGAGCCTTCGGTGACCACCAACCACATTCAAAGAGCCCAGAGGTGAGACGGAGGTGCACTGCAGAGCCTGTCTGAAATCCAAGTTTGAAAGGGGCCCTGCCGGTTGTGGAAATTCTCGTCTTTCTTCTTATCAACGGCCATGAGCAGGGAAGCCAAAGTGTCTGGCCGGGTTCTAATGTAACCTCTACTTCTAGTTCCATATCTGGAAGGACAGAGAGAAGAAAGTAGGAGCAAGAAACAGTGGGTGTAGACAGGAGATGGACTAGGAGTTCTCAGGTCAGGAGAGGAGCTGCAGCTCAGGACACACCAGAGTCTCTGTGAGATCGTATCTCCTGGACAGTTCCACAAAGTCATCAGTTGACTAAATAGGATTGGTTCCAGGCACTGGGATGATACAGCTGAGGAGAGAGAGGAGAGAGAGAGAGAGGAGAGAGAGAGAGAGAGAGACGAGACAGAGAGAGAGAGAGAGAGAGAAGAGAGAGAGAGAGAGAAATGAGACTGTGTCACACGTATGACAGGATAGGCAAGGCTACTACTTCACAGGATCCTTCACATGAGCCTGCCGATGAGAGCTGAGAGGAGCTAGCCTCGACCAGAGAGGACCAGGCTGCTCACTTGGAACAGACTTACCAGCATGTTTTTTGTTGATTTCGAGAGGGTGGGCTAAAGTTGGTTATGATCTGTTGGTCATGGGCATCTAAGATGTGTGCTAACTCCATGCATGACCCGCTTAGTTACAGCTGACACCTTCACAGGCAGGGTAGGAGACACTTGTTTTTTTTTTGTTTTGTTTTGTTTTTATTTATTTTTGTATGTGTATGAATGCACTGTCTGCATGTAGGTTTGTGCACCTGTGTTGTGCAATGCCGCAGGAGGTTTCAGAAGAGGGTGTCGGATTCCCCTGGAATTGGAGTACTCCTGGAATTGGAGTTACCAGATGCGTTCTCAGCCGGCCATGTGGGTGCTGGGGATCGAACCCGGTCCTCTGCAAGAGCAGTCGGAGCTCTAACGCTAAATTAGGCCATCTCTCAAGCCCCGGTAGTGAAGAATCATTGTGAAGTATATTCATTTGGTTTATCCCTTCGTTTTGTTGTTGTTTGTGTGTTTCTTTTGTTTGAGGTTGGGTCTCCTTTAGCCAAGGCTGACCTCAAACTTGCTGTGTAGCTGAGGATAATCTTGAACCTCTGAGCCTCGTGCCTCTATCTCCCCAATGCTAAATTATAAGTATGTGTCAACATATCTGGTTACGTGGTCCTGGGGCTGGAACCTAGGGCTGTGGGTAAGCTAGACAAACTATCTACCAACTTTCTACCAACCAAGCTATATCAAAGTCCTTTCTTCTTTCTTTTATTTTTTTTTAATTTTTAAAATTTTTTAAATTTATTTTTGTATGTGTATGAATGTATTGTCTGCATGTAGGTTTGTGCACCTGTGTCATACAATGCCTTGAAGGTCAGAAGAGGGTCTCAGATTCCCCTGGAACTGGAGTTCTCCTGGAATTGGAATTACAGATGGTTCTTAGCTGCCATGTGGGTGCTGGGGATCAAACCCGGGTCCTCTGCAAGAGCAGTCGGTGCTCGTAACCACTAGGCTATCTCTCCAGCCTCTCTTTTCTTTTTTAAAAAAATCTTTTATTTTTTTTTTATGTGTATGAATGTGTTGCCTGCATGTATGAAGTGCACCCATGTTATGCAATGCCTGTAGAGGTCAGAAGAAGGTGGTCAGATCCTTCTCTGGTACTGGAGTTACAGATGGCTGTTAGGCACCTTGTGGGTTCTGGCAACTGAACCCAGGTCCTTTGTGAGAGTAACCAGTGCTCTTAACTGCTGAACCACTAATCTCCAGCCCCTATTTTTTTGGTTCAAAAATATTTTTATTATTTTTAATTATTTTTATGTGCATGCATGTATTGCCTTCATGTATGCACCTGTGTCATGCAATCTCCATGGTCTTCAGAGGAGGGCATCAGATCCCCTGAAACTAGAGTTACAGAGGTTGCTAGCTGCCATGTGGGTTCTGGGAACCAAACCCAGGTCCTTTGTAAGAACAACCTTTGCTCTTAACTGTGGAGCCATTTCTCCAGCTCTTTATGTGTTTGTTTTTTTTTTTTTTTTTTTTTTTTTTAAAGCAGAGTCTCACTATGTAGCCCCTGCTGGCCTGAAACTCTTATAGATCCACTTGCCTCTGTGACAGAGTGCTGGGATTAAAGGTGTGGGCCACCATGCCCAGCTTTCTTTTCCTAGACAAAGTCTGACTTTACAACCTAGAAGTCTCTAGGCTGGCCTCAAACTTGTGGCAATCATCCTGACTCAGCCTCCCAAGTTCTAGGATTCCAAGTGTGTGCCTTCACCCCTGGCTCTCTTTCCATTCTTTTTTTTTTTTAATTTTTTAATTTATGTGTATGAATGTACTGTCTGCATGTAGGTTTGTGCACCTGTGTCATGCAATGCTGCGGAGGTCAGAAGAGGCTGTCGGATTCCCCTGGAACTGGAGTTCTCCTGGAATTGGAGTTACAGACGGTTCTCAGCTGCCATGTGGGTGCTGGGGATTGAACCCGGGTCCTCTGCAAGAGCAGTTGGTGCTCTTAACCGCTAGGCCATCTCTCCAGCCCTCTCTTTCCATTCTTAACCCTCAGGACACCAGCCTTCTTAACAGTCTTTCTTTCTTAACTTCAAAAAGAACCACCTAGTGAACTGAACCTTCATGGGTTTTTGACATTCTGGAAGGTACTTTTTGGCCTTGTCACTGTTCTAGAGGAAGGATTTTGAAGATGATCCATGAAAGTTGGGGATGCTAAGAAGATGGCCCTGCTTTCCAGGTTTCTAGGCAACAGGAACTGCACTAAGATCCTAACACACCTAAAGTCAGGGGGTTGGGCGAGTCCAGAGCTCAACAGAGTATTAAGCTCCACATAAAGCAATGGAAACTTAGAACTGCTCCAGAAGAGTGATCAGCAGATGGGTGGACAAGCAGCAGATTACTAAGGGAGATTAGGGAAGTTCCAAGCACATCGTGGGTCTTTCAGGGTACAAACACTGGACTCTCCCTCACACTTTCCCTCAGGGCTGTGGTCAGAATTCTGAGCCAGTAGCCTTTGGTCTGATCTGAGATGACATTTCTGGTCTTCTTAAGAATATTGTACCAGAAAAGGTCATGCTAGACCACCCCAAAATGCAGGTGAGCTGCCTCAAGCATAGCTAGGACTCAAGCTATCAAGCCCTTCAAGCATGTTCCACCAAACACACTGCCACTGACTGCAGATGACAGTGGCTAAGGGTCAAGTTAGTGCTGATGATGACATCCACAGGGTTAGTGGTGACCATGCTCATCTCCCTTGCCCCAACAGATAGGGAAGGACAACTTTGCACAAGGGGTCTAGAGTGATCAACTTTTTATTTGCTATGATCAAATGCCTGGCAAGCAGCAACTTGGGGGAAGATTTTTGGCTCAGTTGAGGAAGGGGTACAGGGTCTCTCTCCCAGGTGGCTTAATGGGCAAAGTTATTTGTTGCCAAGCCTGATGACCTGAGTTCAATCCCTGAGATCACGGGTGAAGGGGAGAGCCAGTTCCCACATCCATATGTGCATGTGTGCGCCCCTCTTCCCAGAAACAAACAAATATAATTATAAAAACTCTTTTTGAAAGAAGGACGTCGTCCATGATGGTGGAGAAGGCATGGCAGCAGTACGGGAAGCAGCTGATCACGCGTCGTTGCATCAGGAGGCAGTGACCCAACTCTGCTGCTCAGCTCGATCTCTCCTTTTTATTCCGTCTGAAAGCCCAGCCGTGGAACTGTGCTGCTCACGTTGACGGTGGACTTTCCCACCTCAAATAACCCCATCTAAACACTCCCTCACAGGTGTGAACAGAGCTGTCTCCCAGGTGACTTCACATACTATTGAGTTGACAGAATTAACCTTCACAGGGGTGGTTTCCAGATGGGCAATCCTAAAAAGTTCCCACACTTCCAGCCTTGGGGACAGCAGCATTGCGATTCTGGACTTGGCCATAGTTCCTCACAGAAGTCACGTGGCATTCCTGCGCACCTCTGCAGAGGTGGGGCCAGTTCCGAGCACGTGCATCCATCCCCACCGTCTCCTCTGTCCCTCCTCCCTTCCCTCTCTTCCTCCTCTCCTTCCTCTTTTCCCATTCCCACTTCTCTTTGCCTCTTTCTTCTCTCTCTTAAAATCCTTCTCATAAGGCATGGGTGACCCTGCCAGGACTTCTTGTGTCCTGAGGAAAGAAAGGCACGTCACCGAGCGTTGGGGCCGCCCCTTTCCTCTCAGCTCTCTCGAAGGCAGAACCCACAGCCTCCTGTCAGTAAGTACACCCCACTTGGGGCTGCAGAGCCCCCACCATTGGTGGGAAAGAGGAGAGGGACTTTCGAGAGTCTAGTTTCCCTGTCTCTAGGAGTTCTTGACGAGGTTCTAGGCCAAAATTAGGGTCTGATTCAGGCATGGAAACCTCAAGCTTTTCAAGGCTAGGCTGCTACAGTGCCTGGTAGGATTATTATGGGCAGGAAGTTGTGTGGCTGTGTGGGTGTGAGGGAAGGACTTCCTCCCTCTCTGACACTTTCAATGCTGCGGGACCTTGTTCCCCAGTCTTCCCTCCCCCAAGCTCAGCCTCCTGCCAGACGCCTGTTACACACAGCAGCGTAAACCAGTCATCAGCTGTGTGTCCATGTCCCCTGGTCTCTGCATGATCATTTCCTCAGACCTAAATAGGACGTTTACTTCTTCAGGGTTGAGATAGCCCATTGAGCGTGTGGTCTCCAGAACTCCAGCTATCTCAGAGGGGATTGGATCCCTAGCACCTTGGGCTGTCCTATCTGGATTCTCGTCTCTCAAATCTCTGCTTAAAAAGGAGGGGCAGTTTGGTCTTCCAATTCAACCCAACCCCAGTGAGTACATGGGAGCTGTTCAGCAGTCATTTTGAATGAAGTTATTGATAGCAGAGAGCACTTTGCATACTGGAGCTAGTGAGTTGATCTGGGGATATTAGGAAACAATTGACGGGACCTGTAGATTAACCTGAGGATAGGAGGAATAAACAGATTTAGTAGCTCTCTACTAAACAGGTAAAAATGGAGACAGGAGGGGCTGGAGAGATGGCCTAGCGGTTGAGAGCGCCGACTGCTCTTACAGAGGACCCGGGTTCGATCCCCAGCACCCACATGGCGGCTGAGAGCCGTCTGAAACTCCAATTCCAGGAGAACTCCAGTTCCAGGGGAATCCGAGACCCTCTTCTGACCTCCGCGGCATTGCACGACACGGGTGCACAAACCTGCATGCAGACAGTACATTGATACACATACATAAATAAAAAAATAAAAAAATAAATGGAGACAGGAGCATTGGCAGGAGGATGGTGGGATCTCCAGCTCGGCTCGGAACACCTGCTGTGAGACACCCTGGGGGATGTCCAGATGCCCATTGGGTACAAAGGGACGAGGGTGTCCGGTCAGGAGCGAGCTGGGCTCTGAGTATAAGGCAGTTGTCAGTCTAGGGAGAGATAGTGAGAGATGCTACAAGAAGAGGCCTTTCACAGAGAAGCAGCAGGGGAAGGGGGCCTGGAGAAGCCAAAGTTTCTCCTATTGGGAAGCATGGGAGGACGAAGGCCGAGACGTGCCTGATGCACTTTGCAACCAGAGCTTTTTTGGTGACCTTCAGGTAGTAGCAGGTGAAGGCTAGGTTTTATGACAGAGACCAGCCAGTCACCAAACCCAAACCCTTCCAGCATCCTACACCTCACTTCCCGACCTCCCTTGCAACAGGCAAGGTCACATGTTGGAGTTCCAGCCAATGGCCTGGGGAAGGGGTGATCCTCTGCCATCTCCAGATCCTAGCCCTCTACTCCATGCTCCAAGCATCTTCTCCTCCCCGGCCTGGTGACACGGCAGAGGAGGCGGGGGCTGTGAGGTACTCCTTGGGGACAGAGCACGCAGAAGGGACTTGGTTGATGGACTGTTACATGGAGTCAGAGGATTCTGTGAGGTCAGGCTGGACAGGGGTCTCGGCGAATCCACTCCTCACAAATGGGCTGGCAGCCCCAGGCAGCCTCGTGCTGCCAGAACACAGCACAGGCAGACACCGGCTGAACAGGAACCTTCCAGGACGCAGCCCTGCTCCTTGTCCAGACTTGGACGGGCCACATGAACTCAGTCCTGACTAGGGCTCCCCACCCCTATGCCTGAGCCCTCGGATGCAAAGTGAAGGGGCAGATGGCATGACTTAACATCTCATGCTTAGGTGCCATCCTCTGAAGCAGTTGCACTCTGGAAGCTTCGGTGGTTCTCCCAGCGGCCACCAGCTGTCCCCTCTAACAGCAGCCTTCCTGAGCCTCAGAAAGGAACTGTACAGCCTTTACCTCATGCAAGTTACAGGAGACCGGGGAAGAAGGGGTGGAGGAGGGCCAGGATCAAGCCTTTCACCGGGGAAGGGCTGTAATCCATTTTCCTTTCTCTTTCCTTTTACTCCTTCTTTCTTCTTTCTCATTTTGTTGTCTGTAGTATATGTGTTCATGTGTGTACATGTGTGCGTGCGTGCGTGTGTGTGTGTGTGTGTGTGTGTGTGTGCATGTGTGTGTATGCAGGTGGAGGCCAGAGATTGACATCAGGTGTTTTCCTGAATTGCTTACGACTCCCTTCCTTCCTTCCTTCCTTCCTTCCTTCCTTCCTTCCTTCCTTCCTTCCTCTCCCTTCCTTTCCATTCCTTTCCCTCTCCTCCCCTTCCTCCCTCCCTCCCTCGCTTCTGAGACAGGATTTCTCACCGAACCTGGTTCACTGATTCAGCTAGATTGGCTGGCCAGTGAACTCCAATGAGCCTTTTTTCTGCCTCCACAGCTCGAGGGTGGGGGTGTGGGTGTGCGGTGGGGGGTGGGGGGGTGTTACACACTATGTGGTGGGTATCAGGCTTTTTTCTTCTATTGTGGGTGCTGGGATTGGAACTCGGCACCCCGCTTTGATTTTGCAAGCATTTTATCTGATTGAGCCCCTATCTGGCACCCCTTACTGGCCCTTCCTATTTTCTTTGTTTTTTTTTCTTTTTTTTTTTTGGGGGGGTAACAGGGTCTCCCTGTAAGCCCAGCTGGCATGGCCTGACACTCACCCTGTAGACCAGGCTGGCCTGAAACGCACTAAAGCAAAGATTCTGCCCTGCCTCTGCCTCTCTCAGTGTAGGACTATAGTTGTGCCACCTCGCCCAGGCGAAGAAAGAAAATTATTTAGAAAGAAAAGGTAATCTGGGCGTGTTCTAGAGTATGGGTCAGCCCGCTCATTCCGCCTCGCGCTATCTGACCCTTCACCTTCCTAGTCCCTTTTCTCCATACACCTCTCATTGCACAAACTTAATTCGGCGACAGCGGCGCTCGCTTCCTCGGCCCTGGCAGTAGAGGAGCGAAGAGGTGAGGCTAGGCCTCACTAGGCTGCTCTGTCATCAGTAGAACATTAATTAGCTCCTCTAGGCGCCTCTGCCTAGGCGGCGCCCCTAGTGGTTAAGAGCGCAACTGCTCTTACAGAGGACCCAGGTTCGATCCCCAGCACCCACATGGCAGCTGAGAACCGTCTGAAACTCCAATTCCAGGAGAACTCCAGTTCCAGGGGAATCCGACACCCTCTTCTGACCTCCTTGGCATTGCACGACACGGGTGCACAAACCTACATGCAGAAGTACATTCATACACATACAGAAATAAATAAAAATAAAAAAATATTAAAAAAGAACACTTACTGCTCTTGCAGAGGACCTGGGTTTGGTTCCCAGTGCCTACATAGTGGCTAACAAATGTCTATAACCCCAGTTCCAGGGGTCCTATGCCTTCTTCTGGCCTCTGTAGGTATTCCATGCAATGTGGTGCACTTACATACAGGCAGGCACTACACTCATACACACAAAATAAGAAGGTGGTAAATAAAAATTTTAAAAATTTCCATGACAGCCCTGAATGCCATAATCTAGTCCAGGTGGAAGGCTATGTAACACATGAGACAGATGTGAGTCACACCCAGCCTACCCATGATGAAAAAGCTGGGTCAAAGACTTCTAGGAGCCTCAGGCGGCAGGGGAAGTCCCACTGCCTGGTGCTCTGCCAGACCCCCCAGGGGTGCCTCCCCATCCAATAGCCACGGCTGTGGGGGAGAAGAGCCCAAGAAGCTGCAACCCCAGGCAGAGGATGACCTTCCCAGAGAAGGAGCGCACTGCACCTACTTCCAAACAGTGGAACAAAGGAGAGCCAGCAGCCATCTTTATTATCCCAGTTCAAGAGGAAAAGACCCTGCCTGAGAGCAGAACCTACTCTAACTTCCAAAGTGGGTGAGGAGTGGCTCCTGAGGGCAGTCTTCCTGAGGAGGACCTGGATCTGTCGTGATCCAGGGCTGAGTCAGTGTCCCTAGAGAGCCCTGTGAGCCCAGGCTGCGGAGAGCACAGCTGGCCCCAGGTGCCCCTCGACACTGGTATCGAGGCAAATTCTCCCTCTCAGGTACACAACCGACCAAGGCTCTGAGCTGGACAGAAGAGGAGTATGCTGGGGGGGGGGGTCATCGTGGCAGACAGCTGGTGGCAGGGTCCGGCCGAACCTGTACAAAGTTCACGGGGCAGAGCAGCAGGGGGCAGATCTTCTCGTGCTCCTTCAGCACCTCACTCAGGTGCCGCAGCTCCTCCGTCAGCTTCGAGATCTCCCTGCGCAGCACCGCGTTCTCCTGCTCCAAGCACTCATACTCCTGTTGAGAGAGAAGAATGGGAGAAGGCTGGGTGGAGGCACCTGACAGAGATCTCAGCACTTGGGAGGTAGAGGCAGGAGAATCAAGACTTCAAGGCCACACTACATGTACGTAAGTGCACCTGTGCTGTGAAGTGCCCTCAGATGTCAGAAGAGGGCGTTGGATTCCCTCAAAACTGGAGTTACCTACCGATAGTCGATAGCTGCTATGTAGGTGCTAGGAATCGACCCAGGTCCACTGCAAGAGCAGCCAGTGCTCCTAGCCAGTAGGCCATCTCTTCAGCTCTGTTTTGTTTTATCTTACAGCAGGGCCCTCACTACGTGTCCAAGGCTAGTCTAGAACTTACTGTGTGTCTCTTCGGTGGCTTCACGCTTGTGATCCTCCTGTCTCTGCCTCCCGTATACTAGGCTAAAGATCTGAGCTGCGCTCGGTCACCCTGGTGGCTGTTGGCTTCTGGTCTCTGTCCTCCCACATGAATCAAAGTCATGAGGGCAGAGCTCTGTTTTTGAACAGTACTACAGAAGTACCAGTAACATGAAATGTGTCCACCAGCTGTGTAATTCACTGAACGCTGAGAACACAAACACCTGTGCTGATATATAGAACATTTCCATTCCTCCAAAGTGATCCCTCCTTTATTTCAGCTCATCCTCAATGGCTGACATGCTTTTGAAAGTCTCTGGCACACTCATGGCTATTCCCCCATACCTAGAACAGTACCTGGAACATAACATGTTTGTTGAGTGCATGAATAAATGTGTGAAACATGCTTTGCCTTCTAACATGCTTCTGGTAAGTTTCTACAATATCAGGGTATTGTATTTTTTTTCTTTCATATCAAGTTTTAGAGAGGCCTAGAACTGGAGGGAACCAAGAGATCCCCTGTGGGACAGACCCCTTGTGTAGGAACCTGCATCCCATGTGCAATGCTAGCTTACACATCCATCTTGGGCTTCAAGTTCCCACCTTCAAAGGACAGTCCCTGTCACTTCTGAGCTGCTCTGTCCAGAAGCTCTCCTTTGTACAGATCCAAAATTCCTCTCCCCCATATCCACCTATTGGCCTGGGCAGTACCCACTGGAGCCATACAGAGCCAGTCCAATACTCTTCAACCTCAGTTCTTGAAATGTCAGGTGACAATCCCATAATATTCCCCCTTACATGTTCTCTGAGCCCAAATGTCTCCTACTCTCTGTGTCCCTCATGCCAGGACCACCAGCCTCTGCCCTCCATCCATCTGCCCCCTGCCCCTTGTCCACATTCCAGGTTGCCGGACTCCAGGAGAAGAGGAGATGTTACCCCAGAATGTACTATGTAATTCTATGGCCATGTAAAGAGCTGACGCACTTCCATGGCCTCCCTTATGTGGACCTAGGCCACTGGTGACTTTTCTGAGCTTGCAGGGGGGCCGTTCCAACTGCATGAGCTGCTGTCTACAGTTGAGTGCTCGTTGGAGCTTAAGCATGGGGTCCCCCGACCACTGACCCAACTCTGCTCACTCTACATCATTCAATATCTTGGTAAGCAGTTCTTCTTTTTAGTCTGAATCACTGACAAAATCTATGACACACATGGTCAGCAAGATGGCTCAGGAGATAAAAGCACTTGTGGCCACACGTGAAAGCCTGAGTTCAATCCCTGGGACTCACATAGTGGAAAGAGAGAACTGACTCTTGCAAGTTTACACAAGTGTCCACACAGATGCTCACACACATACACACACACACAATAAATAAGTAAATAAATAAATAAGCCAGGTGTGGTGGCACACACCTTTAATCCTAGCACTTGGGAGGCAGAGGCAGGCAGATCTTTGTGAGTTCAAGGCCAGCTTGGTCTACAGAGTGAGTTCCAGGACAGCTGGGGCTACAGGGAGACCCTGTCTCAAAAAGACCCAAAAAAAAAAAAAAAAAAAGAAATAACATAATTACATTGAAAAAGTCTACAGTCAGGCAAATGAAAATCCCTCCAGGCCAAAGATGGCCTTGAAATCCTGCTGACCTGCTGTATCCATTCATTTCTAGCTTGATCTGTGGCTAGACGTTGTTAGCTCGAGCACATCAGGCCCACCCTGAGCTGAGGAGCCAGCTTCATTACCCATCACACCTCGCTTATTAATAGTTTTTAATAAACATCCACAAAGAAGTCTGACCTGCTCACGGCCTCCAAGTACACATGCCAGCTGCAGTTCAGCCAGCACCTCTCAGCCCACAGCCATTCTCCTCCTGGCTCCATGAGCCAGCTCCACACATGAGGCTCCACCACCTCCTAGCTCCCAACCTCATGAGTGCTCCCCACCTCCAATCCCCACAACAGGCTCACAACCAATACACACCCACCGCGAGTGGCCCCCACCAGTCTCCCACCACCCTGTCTCCCCCCATGAGTGCTCCCCACCACCTCCATGAGTGCTCCCCACCACCTCCATGAGTGCTCCCCACCACCTCCATGGAGTGCTCCCCACCACCCTCCAGGAGTGTCCCCACCACCTCCAGGAATGCTCCCCACACCCACCCCCAGGGCACTCAGGTGCCCCATAGTGCTCCCCACCACTCCAGGAGTGCTCCCCACCACTCCAGGAGTGCTCCCCACCACCTCCAGGAGTGCTCCCCACCACCTCCAGGAGTGCTCCCCACCACCTCCAGGAGTGCTCCCCACCACCTCCAGGAGTGCTCCCCACCACCTCCATGAGTGCTCCCCACCACCTCCAGGAGTGCTCCCCACCACCTCCAGGAGTGCTCCCCACCACCTTCAGGAATGCTCCCCACCACCTCCAGGAGTGCTCCCCACCATCTCCAGGAGTGCTCCCCACCACCTCCAGGAATGCTCCCCATCACGGCACACCAGGCCCCACACTTTTCACTTGCTTTTTATTCAGTCTTGCATCCTATGGGAACTCTCTCCTGGTTGGAAAGATGGCTCAGCGGTTAAGAGTACCGACTGCTCTTGCAGAGGACCTGGGTTCAGTTCCCAGTACCCACATGGCAGCTAAGAGACGTCTTTAACTCCAGTTCCAGGGGAATCCGATGCCCTCTTCTGACCTCCACGTGGCATTGCATGACATGGGTGTGCAAACCAACATTCATAAAGTACATTCATACACATAAAATAAAAATAATAAAATATTAAAATAAATAAATAGATAAATAACGTCTCTCCCCAAAGACCAGTTCCCAAGGCCTCTTCCAAACCCTCTCCTGAGGGTTCAGCATCTGTGTGACCAGCTGCTACTCAACCCTGTCAGAGGTTTCTCTGGGAACCTCTCTCCCTTCCAGAGGCCCCTGAAAGACTCCTGGGCAGTGACCAACTCTGGAAGGCTCCCAGGGTGTTCTGGAACACTCTCTAGGGCAGACCTCCATCCTCCTTCCTGCGGGCTGCACTGGGTCAGCCCGACTTCACCACGCGCTATGGTCCTGTTCTGTCTTGTTTCCTCAGGTCCTCATGATCTCTAGACAGCTCCAAACTTGGAGTCTAAATTCAGTATACAGACCCAGCAACATACCCACCCCCAGGGGAAGGGGAAGCTCTAGATGGGAGGCCCAGTGGACGGCGAGGTATCATGGAAGGTTTGGATGCTGAGTTTACACACACAACTCTGTCCCGCAACTGGAAATGCCTTTCACTGACACGGGAGGCAGATGGTAGGAGCAAACCTCCCAGCAGGCCACCATTTTAACTAGACTGCAAAGATCGGAATGCTCCCCTAGCAGAATACTCCATCTTTCCATAGTTTCTAAGGCTGCTGCAGATGCTCTGGGCTTGGAGCTTCGTGTCTGGAGTCAGAGCCCCGAGACCAACTCCTTCCTCATTCCCCTGCTTTCCCCAGACTGCGCATTTGAAGATCTTCAGAATGTTCCTGGCAAAGGCCCTTCACCTGCCTTCTCTGTGGTCTCAGGAAGGTCTGCCCTCCCCCTCTTTCATCATATATTCATTGTGCAAAGTGATGGATTTCGTCATGACGTGTGCCTTGCACTTTGCTATATTTACCTTCCCAGCACCCCTCTTCCACTGGTCCCCTTCCTCTTCTCCACAGGGACTTTCTTTCCTGGAATTTAAGTTTTATTCACAAGTCTGCTGAGGGACTTTTATTGATCTGGTGGAATAAAAGGAAATAATTTTAAGTAATAAAACTATCTGGGTGAGAGGCTGGAGGTATGGCTCAGTGGTTAAGAGAGCTTGTGTGTTTCCAGAGGACCTGAGTTCAGTTCCCAGCACCCACATCAGGGGACTCATGACCACCTGAACTCCAGCTCCAGGGGATCTCATGTCCTCTTCTGGCCTCCATGGGTATCCACACACAGACACCCACACACATACATATAATTTTTAAAAAGAAAATCTTTTTTTTAAGATCAGAATTTTTAATTTTTTTATGTATATGACAGCACTGTTTGCATGTAGGTTGGTGCACCCATGTCATGCAATGTTGCAGAGGTCAGAAGAGGGTGTCGGATTCCCCTGGAACTGGAGTTAAAGATGGTTCTCAGCCATGAGTGCTGGGGATCGAACCCAGGTCCTCTGTAAGAGCGGTCAGCACTCTTAACCCCTGAGCCATCTCTCCAGCCCCAAAAGAAAATCTTTAAAATAAAAAAAAAAATGTTGGGCATAGTGGTGCACGCCTTTAATCCCAGCACGTGGGAAACAGAAGCAGAGGCAGGTAGATCTCTGTGAGTTCAAGGCCACCCTGTACTTAGCAAGTTCCAGACCAGTTGGGGATACAGGGAGAAAAACTGTAACTAACTAAAAAAAAAAAAATTCAGGTAAGACTAATCCTGAACAGATGGGGCTGTGGGAGGAGGAAGAGGCCAGAGAACATCCAATGGAAGCAAAATGAAAGAACACAGCCATTTCATACTGAGAGATGATTAGATGGCACCTACATAAGAAGTCAGCAGACAGGGGCTGGAGAGACCAGTGGTTAAGAGCACTGGTTGCTCTTGCAGAGGACCCAGGTTCAATTGTGGCTAACAACCATCTGTAACTCCAGTTCTAGGGGATACAACGCCCTCTTCTGACCTTCGTCGGCACTGCATGGCTCAGATGCACTTACACACATGCAGGCAATCCACTCATATACATATACATATAATATAAAAATTATATATATGTCTTTCGAGACAGGGTCTCCCTATAGCCCCAGCTGGCCTGGAACTTGCTATGTAGACCAGGCTGGCCTTGAACTCACAGAGATCTCCCTGCCTCTGCCTCCCAAGTGCTTGGATTAAAGGTGTGCATCACCATGCCTGGCATGTATATATATATATATATAT
>VZQC01015735.1:1065262-1077086 GCA_009823505.1 Rhizomys pruinosus | reverse complement strand
TATATATATATATATATATATATATATATATATATATATATATCAGAAAGCATCAAAGTCATTGGTATTTTGGAAGAGATAAGCAGTCTACCTCCCATCCTGTGGAGGGTGTTGGGTTACCTTAATCAAGGGAGGGTGCTGTACCCCTGCCCCCATCATCCTGTGTTACTTTCAAAGCAGAGATCAGAAAACAAGAGGCTGAAGAATCACTGCAAATCCCAGGTCAGCCTGGCATGCCTAAGGCCTGGCTTCAATACCCCGACACATAAAACTGAGTTTGGTGGCAGATGCCTATGATCCCAACACTCAGGAGGCAGGAGGCTCAGAAGCTCAAGGCCATCCTCAGCTTGTCTATAAATAAATAATAAATGCTTCAAGTAGTGCTCCTCAGCGAGGACAGTGTCAGTCTCCAGCTGAAAACATCTGAGGACACGTCACTGATGGGTGGCTGGGTGATATGCCACCCAGTGGGCAAGGATGATGCTTGGCATCCTCCAGAGCACAGTGCAGCCCCTGGCCAGCACACACAACAGAGCACAGTGCAACCCCCGGCCAGCACACACAACAGAGCACAGTGCAGCCCCCAGCCAGCACACACAACAGAGCACAGTGCAGCCCCCTGGCCAGCACACACAACAGAGCACAGTGCAGCCCCCGGCCAGCACACACAACAGAGCACAGTGCAGCCCCTCAGCCAGCACACACAACAGAGCACAGTGCAACCCCGAGCCAGCACACACAACAGAGCACAGTGCAGCCTCCGGCCAGCACACACAACAGAGCACGGTGCAGCCCTCTGGCCAGCACACACAACAGAGCATGGTGCAGCCCCCCGACCAGCACACACAACAGAGCACGGTGCAGACCCCCGGCCAGCACACACAACAGACAGCCCCAATGTCGGCAGCATTGATGTTGAGAAAACTTGACCTGGGCATCTCAGGCAAGCTGTCTGAGGAACTATGGCTGTATGGTGGTTTCCAGGGCCAGGTTTCTCTAAGGCAGAGGACCAGAGTGAAGACTACCAGAACAGCTGACCTGGATTCCAGGGAGCAGGTGATGGTGCAGGCATGAAGAGAAGGAACAGGAGAGGTCACGAGGAGGACACAGACATACAGAACCCACTTCACAGCAGGACCACTGAAGCTCTGCAACACAGGCACAGAGACCCCTCCAGAGTTTCACAGGCTTGGGATCTGACACCCCCATGTCAGGGTCAACTGTAACTCTCAGGAAGCATCACCAATTTTGCTTTCGGTTGGCAGTGTCTAGGCCCAAATTTCCCCATGGTGGTTACCAGAAGTGAGAGCTCAGGACTGTACAGTTGGTCTGTTCCCAAGCCCTAAATGGATACACTTCCCAGCAGATGAGTGGTGTCACCAGCAAGAACTGTACAAATTAGTGTCATAATCAGTTTCTAAACCAAGTGGGTACTGCCACCCAGCATTCTCTTAGAACATGCAATATCTGAAAAACCCGCAGTAACACTTACCACCGTTGCATTGCCCAAGTCACTTGTCAGTTTGTGACATTTAGGGCTCTTGAGGGTGCCATGGCTCCCATCCTTGTCTGACTCAGAATTCTTTCTCAGTCTGACATCTTTGGGTGCCTAGTAGAATCAGTCTGACCCACTTCTATGCCACCCCAGGGCTTCACTTTGGTTCCCATCTCAGAGTATGGACTCAGCCCACAGCTGATGTTGAGATATGAAGGCAGACCAAAATCCATGGGAAGTGTGAAGGCTATGAACACGGAGGGTCACAGACACTTCCCAGCAACCGTGACCCTGAGGGAAGTTCCTAGGAGTCAGCCAGCCCAGTCCCTCCCTCCCTCTGGTCGGCCTGCCCTACCTTGAGGGTCAAGACAGTGGCTTTGGTGACAGAGGACAGGGAGAAGAGGGGAATGGCCAAGAAACTCATGAGTACATGGGAGCTGGAGGTTTCTCTGGGTGCTGGAGGTGACAGGGGTTCAGGGATGGGGGTGTGTTAATGAAGAGAGCAGAAGAGAGAAGTGGCCCTCTGGGGCAAGTTCCAAGTTGGGCTCCAGACTGTCCCCTCAGTGATAATCAAGAAGACAAGGACGAAGCTGGCACTACTGGGATGTTTAGTATCCGCCCTGCACTGCAGAGAGGAGAGGATGGGGAAGCCCTGGTGGGGGCCACTCCCCGAAGAGTAGCAGCCTACCAGGTGGTACTGGCTTCTCCCTAGGGGTGAGGTTTCCATGTGTGGTGTCCCTTCCCCAGCCTAGATGTGGCCGGGGAGCCCCACAGGTCCGGGGGGCTTTCTTCTGTGACCCACGCAGTGTCCGAAGTGCTCCAGGCTCCACTTGCTAGAGCACAGTGACAGTACTCTTTACCCCACTTTTAACCAGTATCTCACCTCCAGGATGTAGATTTAGATATTCCATGTCCTACCATCAAAGTGTTGGCCACTCAGAACAGAGATTCTTCACAATATGACATCCTCCTGGAAAGAAGCTGGGAAGTCACCAGGAAGGGACTCTTCACAGGGTCTTTGAGCCCAGAGATGACACTGTTCTTGCTCGTCAGGAAGTCTGGGAGGTGTTTTTATTTTCCTAAGCCAGTTGCTCACCTCCTCATGCCTCTTGGGGTAGCTGAGGGTACAGCAAGGGCTTGTGGGATCCGTGCACAGATGCAGCCACCCTCCTGGCCTCCTTGACACGGTGCTTCTCAACAAAGTTGGCCCCGCAGAGGAGATCTGCTAGTGGTGGGGCTCCTGACCTGGGCTTCTAGCCTCGGGGAAGAATGAAGTGTTCTTCCCTGAGGGCAATGGACTTCAGTTCAATTTGCCCAGTTCTGGAAAGGGCACAACTGTCAGACCACAAAGCTACCAGGTAAAACAGATGAGGGGCCCAGTGGAAGGGCTGTTCCCCCGTGGTTTTAGAAAGGACCAGGCAGGAGTAAATGGAGCACCACTCCTAAGTCCCCGGCTCACTCAGTTCTCATGTCCAACAAGCACGGACACTGAGAGCTGATGATGCTCTGGATGCCCCTTCTTGAATTCCTAAGTTTATAAAGGCATTCGTTATCTTCTGTGGCAGGCGGAACACTGTGCCCCACCTAAAGATTCTCATCCCAGTTACTGGGAGCTATGAATACGAACCTTTTTTTTTGTGTGTGTGTTTTTGAGACAGGGTCTCCCTGTAGCCCCAGCTGTCCTGGAACTTGCTCTGTAGACCAGGCTGGCCTTGAACTCACAAAGATCCGCCTGCCTCTGCCTCCCAAGTGTACCACCATGCCCCAGCAAATATGAACATTTTAACTAAAGGACACTGTAGATGTGAATAAGAAGCATGCACAGGGAAGATTATCCAAGCAGGTCCAATGACATCGGGAGAAAGAGGAGAAATGTGGTGGTGAGACCAGCAGTGTAGTAGCACAGAAAGACTCAGCTGGCCACTGCTGGCTTTGGGAGCGGAGGCACAAGAAACACAGAACCTTCTAGAAGCTTGAAAAAGCAAGGAAGTGGATTTTCTCTAGAGCCTGCAGAAAGAACACTGCCCTGTTGACACTGTGATTTATTTCACTGTAGCAGGATGCATTTTGGACAGCTCACTGCCAACACTGGAGGATGATGAATTTGCTGGAGTTTGTTACAACAGCCATTTGGAATTAACACACTCTCCCTGGGAAACCCTCCGCTTCTCAAGGACACACACGAGGCCTTTCTCTTCTCTTTGAAACTGAATGGCAATTCTTTGCTCACAGGAGCACTTAATATAGATTTTCTAAACGGATCCACTAGACCTTGTTCTATGAAAAATCTTAGTCACATCTGCACACACAATCACTCAGATCTTATGACTGATAAAGCACCTGGCTTGGACTAGAAGCTTCTTGAGGGAGAGAGCCCTGTTATCCAGCATGCACGCATGATCTGAGTAAAGGCTATGCTCTAACTGGGAGCCTCTGGTCCCTTCTGGAGGCTACTTGGAAGCATGAAGCTAAAACCACAAACCTTAGGAACAAGAGGGAGGGAAGGGAGGCAGGGCACTGTGATTCTTCTGTGGACAATTTGTAAGCCCGTACACTGGGAAGGCCTTCTCTGAAGCCCCTCTGAAGACCTCAGCCTCTAAACCTCAGCTCCCCTGCTCTAGGAAAGAATCTGACACTTATCATATACACCACACTGTGGATTTCTATCAGTGAGTCACATCTCCCTGGAGTATATGCCTTCTAAATGTGTCCTGTTCATGGTTAGGGAGTTTTCAGACTGTCTTCCCCTCTCCTCCTAACAACCAAGTCTCTGAGCTGTCAAAGCTCTGATTGGCCTTGGGGAAACAATTCACGGCAAACGAGCAGGAGGGCATCACATGGCAGCAGAGAGCTAAATCAAACCTTTAATTATGCACACCCACCCCATGCCCAGTAGAGAATATGGAGCCCTCGCCAATTCCTCCCCAGGTCCTAATGGGAAGCAGTTCCTAAGTCCTTGCTGTGGGATTATGTGAGTATATACACAGCAGTCAGGAGAACAGAACCACAGAGGGTAAATCCCAGGGCCGTGGCTGAAAGCCCCCCCTACTAATTGATGTGTTGGAAATTTGGTCCTCAAAACAGAAATGTTGGGAGGGAGGACCCGGGGAGAGGATTAGTCACAGATGCTCTGTCCTCACTAATAGATTCACCCACGGATAGATGGTTGGGTTACGGAGGAAGCGAGCGGCTATTTACTGAAGCAAGCTTGCAGATGTGCCTGCTCCATCTGGCTATAGATGTCCTCTGCCATGTAACCCCAAAGGCTGAACCCTCACCAGCGGCTGAGAGGACACTGCCCACACCATGGTTTGTGCTTCCAGACCCCCAGAACTCTGAGCCAAATAAACTCTTCTTTATCAATGACGCAAACTGGCCTCAAACTGGGGACTGTCCAGTCTCCACCTCCCTAAATGATGAGATTACAGATGTGATGCCGCCACACCCAACTTTCGTTTGGTTCTATAATGAGAGAAAGTTGAGTGTGGGAAGCACCTGGGGGGAGCTGGGCGGGGTTGAAAGGAGAGAGACCCATGGACAAAAACGTAGACAGTGGGCCAGAAAGAACTGCCAGAGTTAGATGTGTGCAGAACTGGTGATGAGGACAATGCTGCCACCATATGGACTCACAGGACGGCCCTCCCCGGGGCTCATTCGGTCCAGCTGACCACAGTCTCACCTCATGGAGTTTGTCAGCCTTCTGGGTCTGCTTCTTCCGGCTTCTCTGTGCGGCCACCCGGTTCTTCTCTCTCCTCCGAACCTTCCTGTCATCATCCTCAGGGCTCTGGGGATGACATTGTGGAGATGAGACACAGGACTCTCGCCTCCAATGCTCACTCTGTTCTCTCTGAGCTCCACTACTTCATGTGCAGCTACCGGAGGTCCACACTCCACCACTGTGGGCTACCAATGGGCCCACAGTGGTGGAGTGTGGGTGAAGGGGTGCCCACTCTGTGTTGGGGTTCTACTTTGTATTAATCCCCCACACCCACCCTGAGAAACATGCGGTGTGATTGTCATTTTTAAAAATGAGGAATAAGAAGACGGGTGTATCTCAGTGGACTATGTTTACAAAGGACATGTGAGGCCCTAAGTTTGATACTTGGGACCACAAAAAATAAAAATAATGAGAGATGAGGAATAAGAAACTCAGCAAGGTTAAGGAACTGGCTCCAGGTATCACAGCTTGCATGGGGTGATTGGGAAGTGGAACTCAGGTCTGTTGGTCTCCAAACCAACTTCACAGACCTCCACCCCACAGGGTGTGTGCCTGGAAGAGCTGTGGTGTGGGTCTGCTTGTCTGAGCGGGAAAGCAGGGGTATCTGTTCTCTGGAACTTTCTATGTGCCAGCCTGTATAAAAGCAAGTCCCTTTTTGAAACTGTGTTGGAAAGCATAATTATGCACTTATCACTAATTACAACCACATAACTCTGTCAATGTGCAGAATGGCCCGGGACAGCAATGACAAAGTGCTCATCTGAACATCGCTTAGCTGGCATTTTCCTTCAGAGATCAGGGAGATTTCAAACACAAATTTATGATGCGTCTGAAAGCTCTTAGCTGTATGTGAGATTTAACTAAATAGCATCAAAGTTTTCACAAGGTAATGTGAAGCAGGCAGGCATAATGATATAGCTGCTATAGGGAAAGAACTTTATTAACTACAGAGCACACCGGAAAGGACAGCAGGATTTGCTTTCCAGAATTCCATAAGAAGCTATCAGGGCTTAAGGTTGGAGTCCAAAAGGTTGCTGGGCTGGGGAGGGAGCTTGGTGGTTCACCCTTGCCTTCTTCCCTGGGTATAAGCCCAGAGCCACAGTAAAACCCAGAGGTTGTATACAAACCCAGGACAGCTGCTCACTTATTAAGTTTAATGGAAGGCAAATATCTATAACCCCAAATTATATTTTTCAGGCTGGAGTGATGGCACAATGGTTAAGAGTATTGCTCTTGGGGCTGGAGGGATGGCCTAGCAGTTAAGAGCGCCAACCGCTCTTGCAGAGGACCCGGGTTTGATCCCCAGCACCCACATGGCGGCTGAGAACCGTCTTCAACTCCAGTTCCAGGGGAATCCGACGCCCTCTTCTGACCTCCGCAGCATTGCACGACATGGGTGCACAGACCTACATGCAGACAGTACATTCATACACATTAAAAAAATTAATTGATTAATTAAAAAAAAAAAGAGCACTGCTCTTTCAGGGCTGGAGAGATGGCCTACCAGTTAAGAGTGCCCAGGTTGGATCCCCAGAACCCACATGGCAGCTGAGAACCGTCTGAAACTCCAATTCCAGGAGAACTCCAGTTCCAGGGGAATCCGACACCCTCTTCTGACCTCCAAGGCATTGCATGACACGGGTGCACAAACTTACATGCAGACAGTACATTCATACACATTTAAAAAAAAAAAAAAAAGAGTACTGTTCTTTCAAAGGACCCAAATTCAGTTCCCAGCATCCACCCCGGCTGCAGCTCCAGGGATTCGATGCCTCTGGTGTCTGGGGGCCCTGTACTCCTGTGGGTATGCCCCTGCCCCAATATACACATAATTAAAAATAGAAAGTAAAATACTTTTAAAAATTGTATTCCAGGAAAAAAATGGTCCATAACTCCCTATGTCACTGCAGCAAAGAATTACCAAGAATATAAGGAACAGTCTTTTTTTTAAAAAAGTTTTGGGGCTGGAGAGATGGCCTAGCGGTTAAGAGGGCCTACTGCTCTTGCAGAGGACCCAGGTTCGATCCCCAGCACCCACATGGCGGCTGAGAACCATCTTGAACTCCAGTTCCAGGGAAATCCGATACCCTCTTCTGACCTCCGCTGCAGTGCACCACACGGGTGTACAAACCTACATGCCGACAGTACATTCATACACATAAAAATAAATTAAAAAATTTAAAAAAAGTTTCATGTCCCCCAGGTTGGCCCAAAACTTGCTACCTAGCCCAGGCTGGCATCCAACTCTACATCCTCCTCCTGTGTCTTCAGCCCTAGGGCTGCAGGGTGCTCCACCACACCAAGCCATCCTCAGAAGCAAGGATGCCTCCACAGACACGCGGAATCCTTGGAGGAACAGTGCTGACCACAGGAGTCCGTTTTGGATTCACAATCTCTTGCCATAATCACAGCCTTGGTACCTAGCCAAAACCTCTGAAATTTCCATTCACTCACTTATTACAAGTGGGATTAAGTCACCCTTCCAATGTACATATTAACTAGGCACCTGCACTCAGAACTCTCCTGGGTGCTCGCTATTTCCCCCCCCCCCCACCAATCCCCGTCCCCCGACTTCTGGATCAGTGATCTCTGCTGCTTTCTGCCTAGGAGCCTACCAGCCCACAGCTTGGGGCCCGGCCTGAGGTGCAGAGAGTTTGCCCTCAAGCTCTCAGCACACACAGCGCTCTCCCCTTGGCTGAAGTTTCTGCTGTTTCTCACTGACTTCCAGCCGCGTGTGTGACACTAAGTAATGTCTTTATTCTCCAGACCCAACAAGTCTCAGGGTAAGGGGCAGAGCGCCTCTTGCCCTCTGGGAATGGCCACTGTACACAGGACCCACCACCTGCGGATGATGAGCACATCGGCCCGCCAGCAGGAACTTTAATGGAGACGCAAAGTGTGTTCACATGCCATCCACAGCTCACTTGGCGCAAACATCCTCAGAGGTTGATTTTATTAAAAATAGAGAAACTGAGGCTGGGAGAGGCGAAGCAAACGGTCTAAGCTTCTCCATCTACGCGGCTCAGAATTCCGGGGTCAGCTTGTGGCACTGTGTATTAGGTACAGAATTGGGGCGTGGGAGGGGACATGAAAGGAAAAGACCCGGGGTGTCGCTAGAACCGCTAGGGAGCCTAGAAGTTTCGGAGGGTTGTCCGAGTTCAGGCAACCTGGTCTTAGTCGCTTCTGGGTGCGGCTGTAAAAGCCGGGACAGCGCAGGGGGGCGGCGGGCGGGGTGGAGTCCGCCCACTGCAGCAGAGCCCCACACCCCCAAGCTGACCGGCCGCACGTTCCCCATTCCGACAGTAGCCAGTGGGCTGGATGCAGAGACGAACCGCCCCCTTGTGCGCA
Organism: Rhizomys pruinosus; assembly: GCA_009823505.1. Classification (NCBI taxonomy): domain Eukaryota; kingdom Metazoa; phylum Chordata; class Mammalia; order Rodentia; family Spalacidae; genus Rhizomys; species Rhizomys pruinosus. The sequence goes on along the minus strand of VZQC01015735.1, from coordinate 1,068,525 downwards.
ATTCCCCATCTCGGCGCCGGCCCCCTCCCAGAGGGGCAGGGCTGGGCCACGCGCGCGGGCAGTGGGCTGGGGTGGACTGGTCCAGGAGCGGCGCGGCCCCACGTGCACCCGGGTGGGCGCAGGCGGCGCGCGGCCCGGCCGGTTCTGCGCTGTCCCCCGTGTCCCCGGCGGGGACCACGCGCGCCCGGGGCGCACGGGTCGAGACACAGTTCACGCGATGCCCGCGCTCTCCACCCACCCGGACCTGCACCCCGCGCCCCGGGCCGCGCGCTCCTCGCCGTCTACCTGCGGCTGGTTCCCGGGCGCAGCTCCGCTCCTCTGCAGGACGTGGCCCGCCGGGGGCCCCTGCGACATGCCGCCGCTCCCCCGCCGCCCGGGCGCCCTGCACGCGGGCTGAGCTACCAGCGCCGCGCCGCCCGCATCCCCGCGCTGCACCTGCCGGCGGTCCCGCCCCGCCCCGCCGCTTCCCGCTCTCCAGCTCCGCGGCCTCCCGCCCCGCCCCGAGCGTCCTGGGCCCGGCCCGCCCCTGCTCCCACCCCGCCCCGCTTCCTCTCTCCCCGCCCTCTCGCTTCACCCCGGGGTCCCAGATCCCACCCGGGTCACTGCTTTCCCCTGGGGCCCCGCGTTTAGTGGAAGTCACGTGGTGGCCCCGAAACCACGGCGGGTACGCGAAGCCCACCCACGAGAAGCTGCTCGGTGGTTTTGGGGTCCGAAGCCCCAGCTTGTGGCTGGAGTGGGCGGTTTCTCCGCGCCTAGCACCGCAGCCTTTGCGCACGGCCGCATCTCCCTGGCCCCTAGCGACGGGGACTTTCTGCGCAGAGACCCTCGACCGTTCTCCTCGAGGCGCGCGGAGACAGGGATGGCCAGCCACCGAGTCCCTCTGCACCCCGCAAGGCGCCCCGGGGGCCTTTCTGTGGGCAGCGAAGGCCCTTCTGTTCCCGGTTCTGTAGGAGGAAGCGGGCGGGGCCGCCCTGAGGGTGAATTGGGGTGAGCGGGATCTTGGGCAGGAGGAAGCCGTCCCTAGCCCAACCGGTGACAGGCGTCCAGAGAGCGAATCTGCCGCGCTGGACGTCCCTCGTCACAGATGGGGATCTGGGCAGGACCTGTAAAGTTCCGACCGACCAGCTTGCTTGTGCTCCTTTGAGACTAAGGTGACGCCTGCCCAAGAGCTGAGCTGTGTGGTTGGGCACGCCGACCAGGTCGAGGGGTGGCGCGTTCCCCTTCACCTGCCAGCCAGTTAAAACAGCAGCAGCAGCAGCAGCAGCAGCAGCAGCAGCAGCAGCAGCAGCAGCAGCAGCAGCCCAGCGCCAAGTCAAGATGACTGTGCCCAGCAAAGAAAAAACTAGTGGCTGCAGGTTTGTGGTCTGCACGCTGTGCGCATCCGGGAGGAAAGATAACCGCGAACTCGGTGGGCGGGTGGGAACCAGACGTGACGCGCCTCCTAGAGGGGTCGCCTTGGCTTCTGAGTTTCTGGACAGTAGGGGAGGCGGGACCTGCCTTTCTGAGCCCAGTGTGCGTGGCTCTTTGCCAGTACTGAAGGCTTAATCTGGAAGTTTAGGGAGGAGCTTGCGTGGACCTGGCTGCTCTGGCCGGGAGGCTAGTGGTGCTGTCGATGTGCCAGCAGTACAGCGGGTGGACGGGTTCCACGCACTGCGCCCGAGCTGCAGAACCTTTCCTCGCTGGATGCTTCGCCTTGATTTCACCTGACCTTCCTCCATCACTCAACATAACTCAGGGGAGGGCTGGGGCCCGACTAGTACTGTAGTCTCTCATACAGTACACTAAGGTGCCTAGCACAGCGCTCTGCACCCGTGTCCTGTAAACGCATTGTGTGGGTCTGCCGAGAACCTGCATTCTTGAAAAATTAAGTGACTCTATTCGTTGGGTGCTGTGGCTCAAGCCTGTAAGCCTAAGTACTCAGAAAGCTGAGGCAGGAGAATTGCCAAGAACTCAAAGTCACCCTGGGCTACACCGTGAGTTCCGGGCCAGCCAGAGCTATAGTAAAACATTGTGTCAAAACAACAACAAAAGAATGTAGTAAAATAAGCCAACCTCTGGGACCAATGTGCATAACCTTCAGGAGTCTCACTCTCCTAAGCTGTCTGTGAGTGGGACACGTTCCAGTGTATAAGTATTCTTCGGCTCCATGATAGTCCACGCCCCTCTGTTCTGATTAAGCCATACCATACTCCAAGTCGTCTAGGGGTGTATCACTTTCCACAGAGCCTGGACCTAGGTCCTAGCAGCCGAGAGCACTTAGTATAGGCATAGATTAGTGAAGGTTTTTTCCAGTATCATTACAGAGGTTAGCACTTAGAGATGAAACCAGTTTGACTCACATACCACACACCAAAATGAAAATGATAGATACAGAAATAAAAATGAGGAAAAAAGAAAAGAATTGAATCCTTATTAAACCCTGGAGTTAAGACAGTTTTTCTATGAGCGCACTTGCTAGAAGAAAGTAAGCTGGTAAGATCTTCAGGATGTCTGCTAACTTGGGAACACAGGAGATGCCTTTGCAGGTAAAGGTGCCTGCTGCAGGGCCCGACAACCTGAGCTGGATCCCAGGATCCACACGGTGGAAGGAGAGAACCAACTCTCACAAGTTGTCCTCTGATGTCTACATAGCGCACACACAAATAATTTTCTAAATCTACTGAAAAATGTAAGTGCTACATTGTTTTAGATGGCAATATAACTAGATATTTAAACAGACTGAGAAAACACTACTTTAAGAAAGTGTTAAAATCTCTCTTAAAACCTTTGAAAAAGAATGAAAGTTTCCCAGATAGCTCCTCAAAGATAAAGTACACAGCTGAAAATGAGCTGGCACCTTCCAAGACAGGAAAGAAGGAAAATAGACACAGAAAAAAATATGGAAATAAGAATCAGTAAATACTAAATTAGAAAAATATCTATTGGGAATTAATATTTATAGTATCAATGTAAGTTGGTGCAAATCTGTTGGAAAGGAATGTAACTTTCAAGAGTCATGAGAATAATCAATTTTTTTAATTATTTAATTTAATTTTATTTATTTCTGTATGTGTATGAATGTACTGTCTGCATGCAGGTTTGTGCATCCGTGTAGTGCAATGCCTTGGAGGTCAGAAGAGGGTGTCAGATTCCCCTGGAACTGGAGTTCTCCTGGAATTGGAGTTTCAGACGGTTTTCAGCCGCCATGTGGGTGCTGGGGATTGAACCCAGGTCCTCTGTAGGAGCGGTTGGCGCTCTTAACCACTACGCCATCTCTCCAGTCC
>VZQC01015735.1:1046660-1064185 GCA_009823505.1 Rhizomys pruinosus | reverse complement strand
GGGGGGGGTGAGGCAGCATTTTAAATAGGGAATTCAAGCAAGGCTTCCCTGGGAGGCAAGGGCATGGGGACGGGGGAGCAGAGGAAGTGGTCACGGCCACTCCACACGGAGCAAAGGCCCCGTGGAAGCATGCCTGGCCACTCCTGAAACTGCAAGACGTTCCTGGGTCTGGAGGGCCTGAGGGAGATGAGTCCAGGAAGACAGTGACGGCCTCCTGTGCAGAGTCTTCTAGATTACTTGATGTTTATTTGGAGTAAAGGAGAAAACACTGGAGGATTCTGAACACAAGTGTGACATGATCTGAGTTAAGATTTTACAGGAGCCAGGTATGGTGGCAAACATACCTTTAATCCTAGCACTCCGGAGGCAGAGGAGGCCTGATCTTGTTGAGTTCAAGGCCAGCCTGGTCTACATGGTGAGTTCCAGAACAGCTGGAGCTACAGGGAGACCCTGTCTCAAAAAACCTAAATAAATAAATAAATAAATAAATAAATAAATAAATAAATAAATAATTTTACGGGTGGTCGTGGTCACTTCCCAAAATAGTGCCGACAACTGGGGATCCTGAGATCCAAACAGGAACCTCTGGGGCGCCTTTCAAACCTTAATGGAATTTACAAGATAGGTGTGTAAATCATAGCAACACATTGAAAGAAGAGAGAAGACCAGGAGGCGAGGACCCAGGTAGGGCTAGGAAGATGGAGGCTGAAGCCAGTCTGCCAGGAGCTTGATGAGGCTAAGCATCAAGGTGCCTGACACCCAGAAGGAGCCCTGGCAATATCCTCACCCAGTGACATGTTCATGAATACATTAGCTTTTTCTGTCACATTGTGAACAAACTACCTCACAGAACAACCAAAGGATTTGGGGAGACTGCTTAGTGGTTAAAGCACTTGCTGGCAAGAGATGGGACTGTTTGGGTCCCTAGAACCCATGTAAATTCAGGAAGGGCTGGTGGCTTGTCCGTAGTTCCAGCCTTCTGAGGCAAAGACAGGGCATCCCCAGAGCAGGCTAGACAGAGACCAGCCATACCAGGCAGCAGGAGACTGATCAAGATGATTCTGAACCTCATCAGGCCTCCACACGCACAGACACACACACATATGCCACAAACACACACACACACACACACACACACACACACACACATACACACGCAAATGGAAAAAGGAAAGAAAACATAATTTGAGGAAGGATTCATTTTGGTCCAGGGGCTTCAGAGGGTGCCCATCTGTCATGGTACAGAAGGTACAGCAACTCAGTTCCTGGCAGAAGAACCCTAACTGGAAAGAGAGAGAGAGAGAGAGAGAGAGAGAGAGAGAGAGAGAGAGAGAGAGAGAGAGAGAGAACTAGAAAGGGGTGGGGGGGTTAAGTCCCACCCCTAGTGACTCCACTTCCACCTGGGAGGCTCCACCTCTCAAAGTAGCGCCACCTACTGGGACGAGTGTTCAGAACAGGAATTTGTGGAGGTCAATTCAAACCATTAAGAATGAAATTTGCGGGGCTGGAGAGATGGCCTAGCGGTTAAGAGTGCTAGACCGATCTTACAGAGGACTCGGGTTCGATCCCCAGCACCCACATGGCGGCCGAGAACCGTCTGAAACTCCAGTTCCAGGAGAACTCCAGTTCCAGTGGAATCCGAGACCCTCTTCTGACCTCCGCGGCATTGCATGACACGGGTGCACAAACTTGCATGCAGACAGTACATTCATACACACACGGAAATAAATAAAATTAATAAAAAAAATTAAAACAAAAAAACAATGAAATTTGCAAAAATGGGGATTTTAAGCCACAAATGGGTAAATACCACTCATTCAAGAGACCCCAAAAAGGAAGGTTCAGCTGGAGAGGTTCTGTGTCTAGGGTTTGCAGTCACTTCTGTGTCGAGTCAGATTTTTTTCTAATTGTATGACTCTCTGCCCTCTGTGCTAAACCACAGCACAATGTGTGTTCTACTAAGACATAAACACATCCCCTGTGCTCCAGTACCAGACGTATGGGTGGAGGAGAAGTCAGATTTGAACTGTGTAGTCCCAGCAGCCAGACTGAGAAATTCTGCACATCATCACATAGAGAGATGTTAAGTGGAGGACTCTCTTCTTGTTTACATCCAGTCAAAGCAGAACTGTCTCCTGTCAGGACAGGATGTAGTACAGCACATACAGTTATAAATGTGCCTTAGGGTTTTGTTCTTTTTTCTTGTTGACAAGAGTGGCATATTTCACTGCTTGAGGATGACATTTAAACAAATATTTTATTTTATTTTTATGCGTGTGAGTATCTTGCCTGCATGTGTGTAAGTGCACCTAAGTCATGCAATGCCCAAGGAGGTCAGAAGAGGGTGTCAGATTCCCTGGAACCAGAGTTACAGACCATTGTTAGCCACCATGTGGGTGCTGGGAACCAAACTCTGGTCTTCTGCAAGAACAGACAATACTCTTAACTACTGGGTCATCTCTTCAGCATCCAGCCTGAATATTTTTAATGTTTTCACCCATTATATGGGCTTATCTTTTTAGTGTCACTATAGAAAATAGTTTTATGGAATCATTATCTTATAAAGAAGCAAAGCAAGGATTAAATGTGTAAGGAAAAGTCATCCTAGAGGTGAGTCAAGAGGTTGGTAAGAATGTGGTATGCTTCTTGATTTGCTGGGAGTTCTGAGATTTGTCAGTGATTTAAATTTATAATTATGCCTTATTTTTTTTTAATAAAGATTCTTTTTTTTAATTTTTTATTTATTTATTTCGGTATGTGTATGAATGTACTGTCTGCATGCAGGTGTGTGCACCCGTGACGTGCAATGCCGCGGAGGTCAGAAGAGGGCGTCGGACTCCCCTGGAACTGGAGTTCTCCTGGAATTGGAGTTTCAGACGGTTCTCGGCCGCCATGTGGGTGCTGGGGATCGAACCCGGGTCCTCTGCAAGAGCGGTCGGCGCTCTTAACCGCTAGGCCATCTCTCCAGCCCGCCTTATGTTTTTTTATAATAAAGAAAATATTTTTTTTTTTGGTCTTTTTGAGATAGGGTCTCCCTGTAGCCCCAGCTGTCCTGAAACTCACTCTGTAGACCAGGCTGGCCTTGAACTCACAAAGATCCGTCTGCCTCTGCCTCCTGAGTGCTAGGATTAAAAGCATGCACCACCACACCCAGCAGAAAATATTTTTCTTAATCCAGCTGACATTCAATAGTCAGTGACATTTTGGGTAACAATTGTCACTGACTATTGAATGTCACCAGCTACCTGACTTTATAGTCTTTTTTTACTTTTTAAAAATTATTTTTATGTGTGTGAGTGTACTGTCTGTATGTAGGTTGGTGGACCCGTGTTGTGCAGTGCCGCAGAGGTCAGAAGACTGTGTCAGATTCCCCTGGAACTGGAGTTAAAGACAGTTCTTAGCCACCATGTGGGTGCTGGGAATCGAACTGGGGTCCTCTGCAAGAGCAGTCAGCACTCTTAACTGCTGAGCCATCTCTCCAGCCCTGACTTTATAGTCCTGTGTGTGTGTGTGTTTGTGTGTGTGTGTGTGTGTGTTTATAGATTTTATTGCATTGATTTGGGGTATGTGTTTATGTTTGAGAGTGGGCACATGACACAGTGCATGTATGGAAGTCAGGGGGCAGCTTTTGGGAACTGGTTCTCTCCTTCTGCTTTGGATCCCAGGGATCCAACTCAGGTTGTCAGGCACTTACTGTTGTTACCCACCAAGCCATCTCACCTGCCCAAACTTTAACATATTTGATAGTTTGTCATGTATGCTAAATCTAGACTTCATTGAAAAGAATATTGAAGGAAAAGCCCCCTACATCCACACAGGGACAATGAGCAATGTTTTGGCATTTACTGCTCTGTCACATTTTTTCGATACAAGTGAGTATGCACACACACTTGCATATGTACACAGACATGTATCTGTATGCACCAAAGCATATCTAACCTGCTGCTTCACCTGTGAGCATCATAAATACCTCTCCATAACAATGAATAGACACCTAAATAATTGCTTTAAATATGTAGTTTCCATTGTTCACACACACACACTGTAGCTGATCTAAGTAAGTACTTATTCTGCTCTCAGTGTTTGCAGATAATGACACAACAGTATAAGCTGCGTTGTGCCCACACATCTCTGCACCTGTCTGGTTGTGGAGTTATGGTTCATTTTTTTTCACTGATTTGTGAGTGTGTGTGTGTGTGTGTGTGTGTGTGTGTCATGCTTGTGGAGGTCAGAGCACAACTTGAGGGTGCCAAGCAGGTTATGCAGATTGAAGTCAGGTTATCAGCTCAGATGGCAAACACCTTTACCTGCCACCTGACAAGCCGCCCTGCCAGCCCTTCAGTTAGTTCAGCTCCTAGGAATAGAATTGTGGAAAAGGAACACAGGTATTTCAAGGTATGGGACACAGATCGCCAGCTGCCTTGAAATTAATGGTCCTGTCATTGTGTGTCTGGAAATTCTAAACTGATTTAGGCAATATTTTTTAGGTGGTTCTGTTTCATGCACAGAGGAACTGATGTTGCTTCTAAGGTCACTTATTAGACACCTGATTGGGGGGAGGGGGCACAAGAACAGAGATAACAGATGGCACTTGCCTAAAAGAAAAATTGTTGTTCTGCAGGCCAGCTGGGACTAAAGGGAGACTCTGTCTCAAAAAAACAAAAAAAAAAAAAAAAGAAAAGAAAAAAGAAAGAAAATTATTGTTGTTATTTTCTGCAACTTAAATTCTGTACTTTTCCTCTATGTTGGTTCCCTTGAAGCCAGGAGTTTGATCACAGGAGCTGCAGGCAACCCAGACTGAGTCTCTGGGTTTTCACCCTAATTTGGAAAAAAAAAACCCACCCCATTTATGCTACCCAAACTGTCCACCCATGACTTTCCTTTCCTCAATCCTCTAAAAGTGAAGTCTAAGAAGAAACCAAGTCAAACCTAGACATTCACTTGTTTGTTTTGGCCTTTTTGAGACAGGGCCTCCATGTAGCCCCAGCTGGCCTGGAACTCACTCTGTAGACCAGGCTGGCCTTGACCTCACAGAGATCCACCTGCCTCTGCCTCCCAAGTACTAGTATTAAAGGCGTGTGCCACCACACCTGGCACAAACCTGGATATTTGTATTAACTGTACTAGAGGAACTTGCACTTTTTTCCCTTTTATTTATTTATTTATTTATTTATTTATTTATTTATTTATTTATTTATTTTGTGTGTGTTCATGAGCATGCACTACATGTGTGTGGAGGTCAGAGGACAACTTGTGAGATTCAGTTCTTTCCTTCCATCATGTGGGGTCCTGGGAATTGAATTTGGGTCTTTAGGCTTGGCAGCAAGCACCTTTACCTACTGAGCCATTATGTCTGTCCCCAATTTAGAATTTTTATATTGTTTAGATCTTGGCTTACCAGTATATCCTCTCTCTCTCTCTCTCTCTCTCTCTCTCACACACACACACACACACACACACACACACACAACACACAGTTGTCCCACACAGGAATTTAGCACATGTGATCATTGTCTAATGACTCCAGTATACAATGTTTGCTTCTAGCATTCCATCACATATGAAGAAATTGCTCATTACTCTAACAGTGAATAAGACATTTGTCATTAGTGTGACAAAATTTTTTGTGACAATTTTTAAAAATTTTTTAATTTATTAGTTTTTATGTGTATGAATGCACTGTCTGCATGTACGTTGGTGCACCCATGTCATGCAAAGCCATGGAGGTCAGAAGAGGGTGTCAGATTCCCCTGGAACTGGAGTTAAAGACGGTTCCTAGCAGCCATGTGGGTGCTGGAAATTGGACCTGGGTCCTCTGCAAGAGCAGTCGGCACTCTTAACCGCCAGGCCATCTCTCCAGCCCCAAGTGTGACAATTTTTTTTTAAATGATCTTACTCACCTCTTAGAGGATCTACCACCAACTTCAGCTGATCTATGATTCCCATGACCGCCTTTCTGACGTCTCGTGCTGGGCAGAGTTGAGCTGGGAGCACTGACTAAGCAGCCGCTGGGTTCCTCTGGTCTGACTGAGCTCCAGCCATGAGGAGGCTTTCCTTCTATAACAACCAAGCACTCTGTCCTCTCCCAGGCAATCGGGGTTTCCCTGTGCCCCCAGTACATGGGGGCCTTTTGTATCATGACCACTTCTCTTCCATTCGTGGCCTAACCCACCCTGAACTCCTGCAAACCGCCCATGTTCTCTAGCCCTGATGTTTTGCCATGGCTGATCTTGATTGTCAACTTGACACACAGGGAAGATGGACTGTCAGTTGAAGAACTGCCTTCATCAGATTGGCCTGAGGCCATGTCTATAGGGCATTTCCTTGATTGCTAATTGGTGCAGGAGGACCCAGCCTACTGTGGGCAGTGCCATCTCTAGGCAGATGGGCCCAGGCTATGTAAAAAACAGCTGCTGAGCTTGATCCAGTAGCAACATCATCCATGGTTTCTGCTTGATCTGTAAACTGAAGCACACTGTTCCTTCCTGTGGTGGTTTGAATGAGTGTCCCCCATAGGCTTTAAGTATTCAGACATTTTGTCTCCAGTTGGTGGCACTGTTCTTGGAGGTCTTAGAAGGTGTGGCCATGCTAGAGGAAGTATGTCACTGGGGGCAGGCTTAGTGAGTTTAACAAGCCTTGCAGTCTCTAGTCGCTCTCTCTGCTTCCTGTGCTCATTGCGAGATGTGACCCTCAGCTTGCTGCTCCAGCTCCAGCCCCATGCCTCCTGCCACAATGGACTCTAATTCCCTGGAACTGTCAATCGTAAGCTCAAATAAACTCTTCCTTTTATAAGTTCCTTGGTCATGGTGTTTTATCACAGCAACAGAAAAGTGACTAATACAGTAATTTGGTACCAGAGAGTGGGCTGTTGGCTGTGAAGAACCTGACCATGTGGATGTTTGGAGAAATGTGGAAGACTTTGGAACTTTGGGCTAGAAAAGCTGTTGACTACTGTAAGCAGAGCTTAAGGGGCCATTCTAGTAGAAGCCTGGAAGAAAGCATTGCTGCAAAAAATGTAGTTCCAGAGGAAAATAAAGACTTAGGCAGCAACTGGGATATTTTGATAAAGAGTCTGGCAGCAGTTTGCCCACAGCCCAAATGCTTGCCTGATGCTAAGTTGAAAAGCAATGGACTAATGTCTTTGGCAGAGGATATTTCAAGACAGCCTAATGTAGAAATGGTGGCGTGGCTTTTAATGGTGAATATTATACAGATCTACAGTGAAAAAGAGCAGATGGGGCAGAAAGAAATGCAAAATGTACAGTTTGGATCTGATAACTGCACTAGGAAGATTAAAGGTGGGGCCAAGGCATGTGAAGGAGAGGTTGGATCTGAAAACTGCACTAGGAAGATTAAAGGTGGGGCCAAGGCATGTGAAGGAGAGGTTGGATCTGAAAACTGCACTAGGAAGATTAAAGGTGGGGCCAAGGCTTGTGAAGGAGAGTTTCCTTTTGATAAGGAGTTTAAAGTGATTAAGGAAGGGCTTCGAGATTTACAAGTAAACAAAAGAATCAGTACCTTCAGGGCAAGACCACACCCAGCTAATCCTCCAGCAAGTCCAGGGCAGAGAAAAGTAGCAAATGTGGTTGAAATGGGCCAGGGTCTGGCCCGAACTTGCAGCCAGATTCGGCAATTTCATTCACGTGGTGCTGGCTTTAGAGACATGAAGTTTGCAAGAGTGAAGGGGTCATCAGCTCTTCCTCCACGGTTTCAGAGAGCCAAAGAGGCCAGGAAGAGTACAGCAGGGGTGTCCCTGAATAAAGAAGGCCGTGATAGGCCACTGCGTGAAGCTGTGAGTATGAAGCCTGGTTGGCAGCGGAGACCCCAAGAAGACTTTCGAGATGCCAGACCTGTGAGATATTTGCCAAGGAGAGCTGCATACGGGGAGTGGTACCAGCCTAAGAAAGAGATGTATGTTGCAAGCAAAGCTGGAAGAGCTGAGCCGTGTAAGCCCTTTGGAAGTCAAGTCCCAGAAGTCGCATGTGGAGCTACAGGACTTGGCGTTTGCCCTGCTGGTTTTCGGTCTTGTTTTGGTCCAGTATTTCCTCACTATGCCTCTATTCCTCCCTTTTGGAATGGGAATGTGTATTCGGTTCCACTGTACATTGGGAGTATGTAATTTGTCTTTTGATTTTACAGGAGCTTACAGTTTAGGAGATTGGCCTGAGTCTCAGAAGAGACTTTGGACTGTAGACTTTTGAATGGCATTGAAACTGGTAAAGACTATGGGGACTTTTAAGGTTGGACTAAATGCATTTTGCATTTTATATGGACAGGAGCCTATGGGGGCCAGGGAGTGGAATGTGGTGGTTTAAATGAGTGTCCCCCATAGGCTTTAAGTATTCAGACATTTTGTCTCCAGTTGGTGGCACTGTTCTTGGAGGTCTTAGAAGGTGTGGCGGTGCTAGAGGAAGTATGTCACTGGGGGCAGGCTTAGTGAGTTTAACAAGCCTTGTGGTCTCTAGTCACTCTCTCTGCTTCCTGTGCTCATTGGGAGATGTGACCCTCGGCTTGCTGCCCCAGCTCCAGCCGCCATGCCCCCCGCCACAATGGACTCTAATTCCCTGGAACCATCAATCGTAAGCTCAAATAAACTCTTCCTTTTATAAGTTCCTTTGGTCATGGTGTTTTATCACAGCAATAGAAAAGTGACTAATACACCTCTTCTAAGTTGTTTTGGGCCATGTGTGTTTATCACAGCAACAGAGAAGCAAACTAGAGCATGAATGGAATCATAGAGCAAAGAACCTTTTACCACCGGCTTTCCTTCAAACTCGGTATAATCATGTGGAGAGTCATTGAAGTTGTGCCCGTACCAAGTTTGACCTTTCTGTGGTTGAGTACTCCTGCCTAGACAGGTGTGCCAACATCACTGGTAAAGTTTTCTGGTTTGTTTCCCAGTTCTCAGCCCTTACAGACAGAACTACAAACATTCATGTACAGGATGTCATGGAAGCACAAGTCTTGTTATTGTTGTTGTTTTTGTTGTTTGTTTTCTGGGCTAGATGCCCAGGAGTACAATTTTTAGGTTATAAGATAGTCGATGGGCTGGAGAGATGGCCTAGCATGACATGGGTGCACAAACCTACATGCAGATAGTACATTCATACACATAATAAAAGAAAAAGAAAAAGAAGCCCTCCCTACAACAACAAAAGATAGTTGACTATTTAAGTTATTTATTTGTGGGTTTTTTTTGTGGTTGTTGTTGTTTTGTCTTTAGACAATGTCTCACTATATAGCTCTGGCAAGCCTGGAACTCCCTATATAAATCAGATTGATTTCCAACTCACAGAGATCTGCCTCTTGAGTGCTGGGATTAAAATAGCCAGTGCTCTTAACCACTGAGCCATCTCCAGCCTCTGAAACTGTGAATAAGACTTTCAGAGCTGCTATATATTTTAAGTTCCATTGGTAATGTATGGCTGCTCCTGTTTTTCTGCGTGATTTTCAGCACTTAGTTTATCACTGTTTATTTCAGGCCCTGATGGGTGTAGTGACAGCTCATGGTGGTTTGATTTGCATTCAGCTAATGGATAATGGTACTGAAAACCCTTTTAACATCTGTTTGTGCTCTTCCATGAACTGCTTCTTTATGTCTTTTAAAAATTTTTACGGGGGCTGGAGAGATGGCTCAGTGGTTAAGAGCACTGACTGAGCCGGGCGTGGTGGCACACGCCTTTAATCCTAGCACTTGGGAGGCAGAGACAAGCAGATCTTTGTGAGTTCAAGGCCAGCCTGGTCTACAGAGTGAGTTCCAGGACAGCTGGGGCTGCAGGGAGACCCCGTCTCGAAAAGACCAAAAAAAAAAANCAACTAAGTCCCAGGGGACTCTTGAAATGTCCTGCAAATGTGAGTCACCAGTCTTCCTGTGCAAGGTGGTCTTGGAGATCCACTAATGGGACTTCAGCCAGTGTCCAGTCTATAAAGAGGAAAGTCTGCTCACGCTTCAAAAAGGGAAGCCTGGTCTAGCAAGACCTGACCTTGTCTCAAGTGGATGGCACTGGTGATTGAAAAGCCGAAAGGAGCCAGGGGCTCCTCTCCCACCAAAACCTGAGTGACCCTTGAGGACCAGATCCTCAACCAACCTTGAGAAAACAAAAACATTGCTTAATCTGGGCTGTGTGGCCTTAAACATCCAAAAGGAAAGTATAACCAGAAATCAATAAATAGTAAGTCCTGAGAAATTGTGCTTCGGGTATAAAACTTGAGATCTTAGTAAAAGGACAAAAAGTAAAACAATAAAATAAAATAAAATAAGGAAAAAATTTTACTTATTATTTTTTAAGCCAGAAATAATTTTTTAAATTTATTATTTTTTATGTGTATGAGTGTACTACTGTCTGCATGTAGGTTGGTGCACCCATGTCATGCAATGCTGCAGAGGTCAGAAGAGGATGTTGGATTCCCCTGCAACTGGAGTTAAAGACGGTTCTTAGCCCCCATGTGGGTGCTGGGAATTGAACCCGGGTCCTCTGCAAGAGCGGTTGGTGTTCTTAACCACTGAGCCATCTTTCCAGCCCTGAAAATTTGTTTTATTGGACAAAAATAATGATCTACTTTAAACTGTTGCCATGGTTTTATATATATATACATATACACACACACACACACACACACACACATATATATATATGTCTTTTTGAAGCAGGGTCTTCCTATAGCCCCAGCTGTCCTGGAACTCACTATGTAGACCAGGCTGGCTTTGAATTCACAGAGATCCACCTGCCTCTGCGGCCTTATAGAATTTGGTCTGTTGCCCATGATGCCAAGCAGGAGCAGCAAAGGAAACGCAGCAGTTCCATTAATATCAGGAACAGGATCAGTACCATCTCCAGTGCCAGGAACTGGAGCCGGTTCAGCAAGGTCAGCATTGTGGCAGGATCAGAGGCATCTCCAACATCAGGAGCAGGAGGAGGCTCGGTGTCCAGTCAAAGCAGTAGTTCTGTGCTTGCGGACTTCAGGGTGTCACACCCAGAGAGTCCTGCTTCTCTTCTTTGAGCTTCAAGAGTATTTTTCCTTCATAGACATTTATTATTTTTACTTTATGTGTGTGTAAGTGCACCCATGTCATGCAATGCCTGTGCATGTCAGAAGAAGGGGTTGGATTCCCTGGAGCTGGAGTTATACAGATGGTTGTCAGTTGCTAAGTGGATGCTGGGAACTAAACTTGTGTCCTGTACAAGAGCAGCCAGTGCTCCTAGCCACTGAACCATCTCTCCAGCCCCCTTTATGTCTTTAGGGCATTTTAAGCTAGCTTTGCTTGTTTTGCTGTTGGGCCTTATCAAATATGTGCTGTACAAATATCTTCTTCCCATTCTGCCTTTTCCTTTTCATTCTTTCAATATAAGCTTTCTCCAAAAAGTCTTAAATACATTTCTTTATTGGAGAGCATACCGAGGCACACATATGGACGTCAGAAGACAATTTTGTGGGAGTTGGGTTTCTCTTTCTCTCACATGGTTTCCAGGGATTGAACTAGGGTTGTCAGCAAGTTCCTGGACCTGATTGATGAGCCATCTTAATGGTTCTTTTTTTTAAATTTCATTTACTTTATTTTATGTATGCATGTTTTGCCTGGATGCATATAATTGCACCCCTGTCATGGAATGCCCATAGAGGCCATAAGAAGGCGTCAGGTCCCCTGGAACTGGAGTTACAGATGGTTGTTGGTTGTCATGTGGGTTCTGGGAATTGAACCCAGGTCCTTTAGAAGAGCAGCCAGTGCTCTTAACTACTGAGCTGTCTCTCTAGCCCCTCAATAGATCTTTTTAAATTAATAACCTTGTTGTCATTTTTGTTTGTTGAGACAGGGTCTCCCTGTAGTCCCAGCTGGCCTGGAACTTGCTATGTAGACCCGACTGGTCTTGATCTAGACATCTGCCTACGTCTGCTTCCCAAGTGCTGGGATTAAAGGCATGCACCACCACACCCGCCCATCTCCAAATTCTATTTATTTTTTAATGCGTTTATTGAGCATTTTGCCTGCATATAAGTATCCTGTGTCATGCGAAGCCCCCAGAGACCAGATGAAGATGTCAGATCACCTGGAACTGGAGTTATGGATAGTTGTTAGAAGCCTTGTGGGTGCTGGAAACTGAGCCCAGGTCCTCTGCAAGAGCAGTCAGTGCTCTTAGCTGACGAGCCGTCTCTCCAGCCTCACTTTTTAAAAATTTTAACAAAATCTTTCACAGAGAAAAAATTTAATTTTGAAGTCCAAATTATCAAAATTTTTAATTTTACAGATCATGCTTTTGTGTCAAATCTAAAACCTCGTGGCCTCACCATACATCCTGAAGGTGTTCTCCAATTTATTAAATATTCATAGTTTTTTATTTATTATTTTATGTGTATGAGTGTACTGTCTGTATGGAGGTAGGTGCACTCATGTCATGCAATGCTGTGGAGGTCAGAAGAGGATGTCGGATTCCTTCAGAACTGGAGTTAAAGACGGTTCTTACCCCCATGTGGGTGCTGGGAATCGAACCCGGGTCCTCTGCAAGAGCAGTTGGTGCTCTTAACCACTGAGCCATCTCTCCAGCCCCAAATATTCATAGTCTTATATTTACACGTGTGATCTATGTTCAGCTAAGTTTCCTATGAGGTACAACCCAGATTGACATCCATCTCCTTCACCTGCTCATATCCAGTTTTCAGCACTGTTTGTTGGAAAGGCTCTTTCCCCAACTGAGCTGGTTCTGTGTCTCTGTTGAAACTCATATCTGTATTTGTGAGAGTCTATTTCTGAGGTTTTGGTTTTCTTCTATTGATTTACTGTCTCTCTGGCAGTACTGAGATGTGGAAACTAGCGAGCTGTGTAGGGTGTCAGGACTGGGCAGTCTGACTTCTCCCCCTTTCTATAGTGTGTCAGGACTGGGCAATTTGACTCTGGCCCATAAGCTTATAAAACATCCAGCAAACCCCAACCACCCACTGGCACCGTAGCTGTCATATCTCATGCAGTGCCCTGGATGGTGGCTCCCTCCGGTGATCTCAGCACTCAGAAGGCTGGGGCAGGAGGACTGAACAGTTAGGCCAGCCTAGGCTACCTAGCGAGACTGTCTCAAAATAATGGTGATGATAATGATGCACAATGTGTCATTACTTGCATCTGTGTGTGTGCCTGTGTCTGTGTGTGTGTCTATGTGCGTGTTATCTAGTATATGTTAAGCTACTACACTGTTAACATTGTATGTAACATATACACTTATATACAGTTCCAAATACTTGCTAATGATCATAGATGACTATGGTACCAGTTTGTGTCTTTATAATCTTGTCATCATCACTTTAGAATGCACTCCTTATAAAAACTGTATTTAAAATGATGTGCTCTACACAGCAGTGGCCAGATGCCGCTCATGTTAATTCCTGGTCACACTGTCTGTTCTTTATGTTTAACATTTAATCTTGGGCACATACATATATACCAAATAGCCCAGGCATGACCATACCATCTACATGTACACAATGTAGGTACATTGTGATGTATACATGGTGATGGATTGCCTAACAACGAATCTCGCCATTTCTGAACTAGGTAAGATGTATACAAACGTGGGTAGAGCTGACCAGCTTGAGCCTTCTGACCCCAACCACAGAATGTGTCCTCATTTGTTTCTATGATTCCCTTCATCAGCATTTTATAGCTTTCAGGGTGTAAGTGCATGCTCGTTTGCTTCACATGTAATCGGTTTTTTGTGATTGAAGCAGCATTTCCTTTTTCATTTCAGTATCCGTGAGTCCACTGCTAGTAACTGTTTTCTGTAAGTTTAACCTGCACTTCCATCTTGCACCACTGAATTCATTCCTTAGTTCTAAGAGTTTGTATTTAGCTTCCTTTGGATGTTCTGTGTAGACAATCACCTCTGTACACAGACCACTCCACTCTTTGTAAGTAGAGCTTTGTTTCTTCCTTTCTTCCTTTGCTTTTTCTTTTCTTGCTTTATTTTACTGGCTACATTTGCAGCACTGTGTAGAATGAAAGCTGGGGTAACAGACATCCTTGCTTCTTGAGACCTTAGAGGGAAGACATTCAATCTGTACCGNAGCCCAGGTCCTCTGCAAGAGCAGTCAGTGCTCTTAGCTGACGAGCCGTCTCTCCAGCCTCACTTTTTAAAAATTTTAACAAAATCTTTCACAGAGAAAAAATTTAATTTTGAAGTCCAAATTATCAAAATTTTTAATTTTACAGATCATGCTTTTGTGTCAAATCTAAAACCTCGTGGCCTCACCATACATCCTGAAGTTGTTCTCCAATTTATTAAATATTCATAGTTTTTTATTTATTATTTTATGTGTATGAGTGTACTGTCTGTATGGAGGTAGGTGCACTCATGTCATGCAATGCTGTGGAGGTCAGAAGAGGATGTCGGATTCCTTCAGAACTGGAGTTAAAGACGGTTCTTACCCCCATGTGGGTGCTGGGAATCGAACCCGGGTCCTCTGCAAGAGCAGTTGGTGCTCTTAACCACTGAGCCATCTCTCCAGCCCCAAATATTCATAGTCTTATATTTACACGTGTGATCTATGTTCAGCTAAGTTTCCTATGAGGTACAACCCAGATTGACATCCATCTCCTTCACCTGCTCATATCCAGTTTTCAGCACTGTTTGTTGGAAAGGCTCTTTCCCCAACTGAGCTGGTTCTGTGTCTCTGTTGAAACTCATATCTGTATTTGTGAGAGTCTATTTCTGAGGTTTTGGTTTTCTTCTATTGATTTACTGTCTCTCTGGCAGTACTGAGATGTGGAAACTAGCGAGCTGTGTAGGGTGTCAGGACTGGGCAGTCTGACTTCTCCCCCTTTCTATAGTGTGTCAGGACTGGGCAATTTGACTCTGGCCCATAAGCTTATAAAACATCCAGCAAACCCCAACCACCCACTGGCACCGTAGCTGTCATATCTCATGCAGTGCCCTGGATGGTGGCTCCCTCCGGTGATCTCAGCACTCAGAAGGCTGGGGCAGGAGGACTGAACAGTTAGGCCAGCCTAGGCTACCTAGCGAGACTGTCTCAAAATAATGGTGATGATAATGATGCACAATGTGTCATTACTTGCATCTGTGTGTGTGCCTGTGTCTGTGTGTGTGTCTATGTGTGTGTTATCTAGTATATGTTAAGCTACTACACTGTTAACATTGTATGTAACATATACACTTATATACAGTTCCAAATACTTGCTAATGATCATAGATGACTATGGTACCAGTTTGTGTCTTTATAATCTTGTCATCATCACTTTAGAATGCACTCCTTATAAAAACTGTATTTAAAATGATGTGCTCTACACAGCAGTGGCCAGATGCCGCTCATGTTAATTCCTGGTCACACTGTCTGTTCTTTATGTTTAACATTTAATCTTGGGCACATACATATATACCAAATAGCCCAGGCATGACCATACCATCTACATGTACACAATGTAGGTACATTGTGATGTATACATGGTGATGGATTGCCTAACAACGAATCTCGCCATTTCTGAACTAGGTAAGATGTATACAAACGTGGGTAGAGCTGACCAGCTTGAGCCTTCTGACCCCAACCACAGAATGTGTCCTCATTTGTTTCTATGATTCCCTTCATCAGCATTTTATAGCTTTCAGGGTGTAAGTGCATGCTCGTTTGCTTCACATGTAATCGGTTTTTTGTGATTGAAGCAGCATTTCCTTTTTCATTTCAGTATCCGTGAGTCCACTGCTAGTAACTGTTTTCTGTAAGTTTAACCTGCACTTCCATCTTGCACCACTGAATTCATTCCTTAGTTCTAAGAGTTTGTATTTAGCTTCCTTTGGATGTTCTGTGTAGACAATCACCTCTGTACACAGACCACTCCACTCTTTGTAAGTAGAGCTTTGTTTCTTCCTTTCTTCCTTTGCTTTTTCTTTTCTTGCTTTATTTTACTGGCTACATTTGCAGCACTGTGTAGAATGAAAGCTGGGGTAACAGACATCCTTGCTTCTTGAGACCTTAGAGGGAAGACATTCAATCTGTACCGTTAAGTGCAGTGTCAGCTGCAGGGACTTTGCTCTTTAGGAAACTGAAAAAGTTCTCCCTCATTCCTATTTTTATGGAAAAACTGATGTAATTTTGTAATTCTTTTTTGTTCTTTAACTTGTTAATGTGGTAGATTATACTGATTTTCAAATATCGAACCATCCTTGCATTCCTAGAATTCTGCTTGATCATGATATATATCCTGTATTATGATATCATGACATATATATATGTATATATGAATCTCCATAACATATATAATATTGCTGAATTCTCTTTTTTAATATTTTAAGGTTTGTCTTTTTGAGATAGGGTCTCCTTGCAGCCCCAGCTGACCTGAAACTCATTATGTAGACCAGGCTGGCCTCGATCTTAGCGAGATCCTCCTGCCTCTGCTTCCCAAGTGCTGAGATTAAAGGCATGTGCCACCACACCCATCCCAATTTTTTTTCTCTATTCCTAAGAGATGCTGGTTTGTACTTTGATCTCGTTTTCTGGAGTACTGAGTCTGCTTAAGTCATGCTTAAGAGCGTCACTGGCTCCATGAACTGAACTGAGATGTGCACATTCTGTTTTCTGGAGCAGATTCTATACAGTTGGTAATTCTTCACTAAACATTTGGTCTGAGGATGTATTTGGGACGATGAGAGGAGAATGTTTGAATTATGAAGTTTATTTCTGTATCTTTTCATATTCAGTGAATCATGCTACTTTTTTGTTGTTCGAGGAACTGTCCTGGCCCCTCATTGGGGTTGTCAAACCTGTGTAATTGTTCACGATACTCCCTGCCCACCCTCCCGGAATCTAGAAGTTCTTCAGAAGAATACCTGCTTCTTCCTGGTACCAGCAGTCTGTGTCTTTTCTCTCTTTTCTCTGTCAGTCTTGCTTATTTTACTGGTCTTTTCAAAGAATTATCTGTTTGTTTCAGTCATTTTCATTTCTGTTTTTCTGTTGCTGATTCCATTGACACCTGTTCTTCATTATTTCCTTCTTCCTGCTTTCTTGGGGCTTTTTTGCTCTTCTTCTAGGTTCTTGAAGTAAAGGTTTTGAGACATTTTGGTGCCCCAGTGGCTGGTATCACAGATTTCAGTGTGTCGTGCTTCTCTCCCCATTCAGTTCCAAGGATCTGGCTTTCATCTAATTTCCTTTGAATTATTTTGACCTGTGGATTAGTTAGAAGAGCGCTTGGTCTAAATGTTTGGAGATGTCCATACTAGCTTCACGATCTTCCTTTGTCCATCTCCTGAGGGCTGGGATCACAGTGCACACCCCCAGGCCCGGCCGATTCTAACTCTTGATGTTGATGAGGTTTGTTGTGTGGCCTGGGGTCATCCAGGTCATCCAGGTCATCCAGGTCATCATGTCTTCTGCTCCTGGAATCCCAACTCTGCTAGGTGGAGACAGGAAGATGCTGGAGCCTTGATGGCCAGCCAGTCTAGCCAAGCAAGGTGGAGAGTGACAAGGGAAGATACCTGACAGCGTCCTCATGGAAGTACACATGGACACAGGTGTGGGTCTCTCTCTCTCTC
>VZQC01015735.1:1025096-1045798 GCA_009823505.1 Rhizomys pruinosus | reverse complement strand
GTGAGTTCAAGGCCAGCCTGGTCTACAAAGTGAGTTCCAGGACAGCTGGAGCTACAGGGAGACCCTGTCTCAAAAAGACCAAAAAAAAAAAAATCTACAGGATGGTGGGATGGCTAAGTGGTAGAGCATTTGCCTAGCATGTGAGTGGCTGTGAATTCAATAGATAATTCTTCCAAAAAGAAACAAAAAATAAAAGTAAAAATATTGTGAGAAGTGGGATATACTCTGAGTTTTGAAATTTTGTGTTTTCAAGCTGAACTGATCAGATTTGCAAGTAAATATTGTTAGTTGAGTGTCTCAGAAGACTGCAGAATATCAAAGTACCAGACTGTAACAGCCTTATATCGTGTCGGTGTGTGTATGCACGTATACACGCATGTGAGCTGGATATGAGTCGGTGCACATCCAGAGGCCAGAGCAGGACAGGCGCCTTCCTCCGTGGGTCTCCACCTTGTTCATCCTTTTGGCTGGGCTGGCTAATCAGTCAGCAAGTTCCTGGGAATACCTGCCTTTGTCCCTTGACGCTGGGACTGCGGACATGTGGGGCCATGCAGAGCTTCTGTGTGGGTTCCTGGTGCTTGAACTAGGTCCCCTCGTTTTCACAGCAAACACTCTTACTCACTTAGCCATCTCCCCAATTCCATTATTATTATTATTATTATTATTACTATTACTATTATTATTTTGGTCTTTTTGAGACAGGGTCTCCCTGTAGCTCCTCCAGCTGTCTTGTAACTCACTATGTAGACCAGGTTGGCCTTGAACTCACAGAGATCTGCCTGCCTCTGCCTCCTGAGTGCTGGGATTATAGGCATGCACCACCACACCCGACCGAGACATATTTATTATAGAAAATTAGAAGTTGGGGCTGGAGAGATAGCCTAGCGGTTAAGAGCGCCGACCGCTCTTACAGAGGACCCGGGTTCGATCCCCAGCACCCACATGGCGGCTGAGAACCGTCTGAAACTCCAATTCCAGGAGAACTCCAGTTCCAGGGGAATCCGAGACCCTCTTCTGACCTCCGCGGCATTGCATGACACGGGTGCACAGACCTGCATGCAGACAGTACATTCATACACATACAGAAATAAATAAAATTAAAAAAAAAATTAGAAGTTACAGAAAATAGCCATGGGGGCTGGAGAGACGGCCTAGTGGTTAGGAGTGCCGACTGCTCTTGCAAAGGACCCAGGTTCGATCCCCAGCACCCACATGGTGGCTGAGAGCGGTCTGTAACTCCAGTTCCAGGGGAATCCGACACCCTCTTCTGACCTCCTCGGCATTGCAAGACACGGATGCACAAACCTACATGCAGACAATACATTCATACACATAAAAAATAAATAAAATTAGAAAAAATTAAAAAAGAGAAAATAGCCATGATAATAATGCTTGATAAATTAATAATACACAATCATATATTCAATTAATAAATAAATTAGGCCTGGTATGGGGGTGTGAGCCTATAATCCAGCACTGGGGAGGCTGAGGCAGTTGGATGGAGACCAGCCTAGCCTACTAACCAAGACTATCCCACAAAACCAAAATTAAGGCTGGTGAGATGCCACCAAGTCTTGCAAACTGAATTCAATCCCTAGCACCCGTAGTGGAAGGATCTCCCATAGCTTGTCCTCTGATCTCCACACATGTGCGCCCCAATAAATAAACAGAAAATGAACTTGATAAAAATTTCCACCACCACCCCCAAAACTAAGTAATTAAAATACACTGATACCACCCACAATCTTTTTTTAATTTATAGTTATTCTTGTATGTGTATGAATGTACTGTGTGCATTTAGGTTTGTGCCCCCGTGTCGTGCAATGCCACGGAGGTCAGAAGAGGGTGTTGAATTCCCCCTGGAACTGGAGTCAAAGACGGTTCTCAGCCGCCATGTGGATGCTGGGGATCAAACCTGGGTCCTCTGCAAGATCAGTCAGCACTCTTAACCGATAGGCCATCTCTCCAACCCCATACACAATCTTTTTTGAGACAGGGTCTCCCTGTAGCCCCAGGTAGTCTGGAAATCAATATGTAGACCAGGCTGGCCTTGAGCTCACAGAGAACTGCCTGCCTCTGCCTCCAGAGTGCTGGGATTAAGGTCATGCCACAATCTATTTACCCAGGAGAGGACTGATAATAAAAAGGTCTTGGAAGTCTGTTCTAGGTCTCTCTGGGGTTGTGTTTGGGAAAGCCACCTGGTAGCCTTGTTTTGTTTTTGAGGACTGAGCTGCCTTCAGTTTCCCAGGACTTAACATGGCTGACGCTGCAGTTCTTCATGTTTATTTTTGGTTCCACGCGTTGTTCTTCAAACCCATTTCCTCTTACTTTCCTCTCAGCAGAGGCAGAGAGGCTCTAGCCCCCACCCCTGCCTGAGAACCTTCCCTGCAAGGGAAGCTCTGGTCTTTATCTGCCTCCTGGCATTTCCCTTTTGTTTGTTGTGTTGCTGAGTTTTGCTATTATCAATTGAGACAATCCCTTGAGGCCCCTAAGGGGCAGGAGCAAGGCCTGTATTTCATAACAACCAGTCCTAGGCTATTTGGCTTTGTCTTTTGAAGGTGGGGAGCTGTATCCCTGGCTCTGGGGTTTGCTCTCTGATGTCATGTGCACCCTCTCTGACCTGCCCTAGGACCCAGTTCTTGCTAAGTCTCCAGTCCTGTGTGACTCAAGCCTGAGCTTCCTAGTAAGAGCCACAGGCCAGGCGACTGAGCCAGCTCTTCCAGGAACTGCCTGGCTATTGGGTGGCGGTGGATCAGGCAGGAGAAAAACCTGCAGGGGCTTCCTGCCCTGGCCGCTCCCATCGATCCTGGATGGGGTTCTCGGCAAGAACAGCTGGAGGCCAGAGGCTCCTACAATGTGTTCCCTGAAAGAGGTCCCATCTGCAGCCATGCTCTTCGGGCTCCCAGCTGGGGATGCAGCTCAGTTGGTGGAAGGCTTGCCTAGCATGCTGATTTCTGGGTTCAGCCCCCCAGCATGGCCAGGTCATCAGGAGGACCAGGAGTTCAGGGTCATCCTCAGTTACAAGCTGAACACAGGCCTGGGATGCATGATCTTCTCCACCCCCAAAGACGCTCACGTTTTGTAGGGTGACTTGGAAGCTCTAGGGAGCTGAGGTTCACCCAAGCTGCAGCCTTGTTTCCTGATTTTCTTTTTTTTTTTTTTTATTTATTTTTGTATGTGTATGAGAGTACTGTCTGCATGTAGGTTTGTGCACCTGTGTCGTGCAATGCCACAGAGGTCAGAAGACAGTGTCGGATTCCCCTGGAACTGGAGTTAAAGTCGGTTCTTAGCTGCCATGTGGGTGCTGGGAATTGAACCCGGGGTCCTCTGCAAGAGCAGTCGGCACTCTTAACTTCTGAGCCATCTCTCCAGCACCATGTTTCCTGATTTTCAAGCCATGCCTGTAACAGCATAAGGTAGGACGTGTCTCCTGTCCAAGCCTGTGCTCGTCCCCTCCTCCCCTAGCGTTCCAGCTAGTTTGTATGTATTCTTGCAAACACCCCAAATGGCCTTATTCTTGGTGGAAGGAGGGTTCATTTAGGATCTCTTATTATTCATCCGGCTCTTGGGCCTCTGGATTTTATTGTCTTTTATTATTTTTTATTGAATTTTTGCGAATTCCATACAATATATTTTGATTTTGATTTTAAATTTCATAAAATATATTTAGATCCCCATCTGCACCTCCCCCAAGTTCATACCTCTTTCAAAGAATAGCAGTGATTTTGTTTTGTGTCCTCCCATTATTCAGGGGGGATCCTGAAACCACCTCTTCCAGGAAGTCTTCTCTGAGCAGCCTGGACAGAGATACCTCTAGGGTCCCTGGATGCCAACCATTCCCCATTTTGTTTCCACAGGATGTAAATTCTGCAGTTCACTTGTTAGCTTATCCTGTTTAGAACAGTTCTTTTTTTTAGACAGGGTCTCCCTATAGCCCCCAGCTGGCCTGGAACTCACTCTATAGACCAGGCTCAAATTCACAGAGATCTGTCTGCCTCTGCCTCCCAAGTGCTAGGATTAAAGGCATGTGTCACCACACCCAGCTTAAAGATGGTTCTTAGCTGCCATGTGGGTGCTGGGAATCAAACCCGGGACCTCTGCAAGAGCAGTCGGTGCTCTTAACCACTGAGCCATCTCTCTAGCCCTAGAACAGTTCTTACTGTGGCAATAACTGTAGGCGATGCCCTCTGAGAGGCTGGATGGCAGCTAAGGAGTAACAGAATGACTGCTACTGTTGTGGACGCAACTTCAAAAGCAGCCGCAGAGACTTTGCCCTCCAAAACTGAACATCTGCATTTGCAGCAGCTGCTGCTTGGATGTGCAGCACTGACCATGTGCTTCGCTACTGTTCATTCAACAAACGCCTGCTTGGGTCGCGTGGGAGGAATGCAGCCTCAGTCAAAGTGCATGGGATTCTTCCTTGCTTGTTTTACCATTTTGAGACAGACTCTCAAGGGCTATACCATAGGCTGGCCTCAAACTTTCAGTCTTCTCAAACTAACCTCCCAAGTGCTGGGATCCCACACCAGGACCGGTGAGAGCTTTAAGGCTGTTGTAGTAGACCAGGACTTTGATAGCCACAGAGTTACCCTTCAGTACTCATGCCTTGTGTAGTCCCCTGCCCAACCCAAGCTTGAATCTAGGTTCCTTTGTGATCTGCTTTTCCTAACAGAGTAGAGTGGGGCTAGTGCAGTGGCTCGGCTGTTAGGAGCTGTGGAGGACCTCTAGCAGAGGAGCCCAGGGTTCTGTTCCCAGCACCCACATGGAGGGCTACCATAGTCTAGAACTCCAACTTCAGAGGATCCAATGCCTCCTTGTGGCCTCTACAGGCATTGCTCTCATGCAGTGTCCTTACACACATGTAGACCAAACATATATACACATAAAATAATTCTTTTTTTTTTTTTTTCTGTCTTTTCGAGACAGGGTCTCCCCGTAGCTCCAGCTGTCCTGGAATTCACTCTGTAGACCAGGCTGGCCTTGGACTCACAAAGATCCGCCTGCATCTCCTCCAAGTGCTAGGATTAAAGGCGTGACACCACACACGACTGGCTCAAACTAAGTAATCTTAAAAAATAGATGGAGACCCTTGCGCCACCCCAGCGGCGAATGAACGGGCAACCCCCGACCCAGCAAGACCACTCTGGGCAAGTACCCGCAGGACTTACGCCACCACCCCCCCCAACCCCCCCCCCCGCCCCGCACTACATGCACGTCCCGCCCCATGTTTATTGAAGCTCCTTTCACAATAGCAAGGAGCTGGTGGAACCAACCACTAATGCACACCCCCCACAAATGATGAGTGGACACCGAGAAAATGTGTTACATCCACAAGGAATTCTATGCAGCAGTAAGAAAGATGTCATCATGAGTTTTGCAGGAAAATGGCTGGAGCTAGAGGACATCATGCTGAGTGAAGTAACACAGTCCCAGAAAAACAAACGATGCATGGTATCACTCATCTGTGGATGCTAGTGCCAATTACCCAGTTGTAAGTATTTCTTGTGTAGGGCCCCCTGAGCTTTTGTACAAAGCAGTTGGGCATAATGCATTTTGGAAACAACAACAACAGAAAATACTGCATCAAAGAACTGACTGAAACAGTGAACTTCTGCTCAAAACAGTCAACTTCCCCATGGAAAATATTGAGAAAGACTAAGAGATGGAAAGCATGTTTGGCAGAATGCACGAGCTCTGGTGGGGTGGGGGAATGAGCGGGAACATGGGTCTAGATTTGTTAAAAATAAATAAATAAATTTATGTGAAAAAAAAAATAGATGAGTGGGGGCTGGAGAGATGGCCTAGTGGTTAAGAGCACCAACTGCTCTTGCAGAGGACCCAGGTTCGATCCCCAGCACCCATATGGCGGCTGAGAACCGTCTGTAACTCCAATTCCAGGAGAACTCCAGTTCCAGGGGAATCCAACACCCTCTTCTGACCTCTGTTGCATTGCATGACACAGGTGCACAAACCTACATGCAGACAGTACACTCATACATATAAATAAATAAATAAATAAATAAATAAATAAATAAATAAATAAAATTTAAAAAAAGAAAGAAATTATATAAAAAAATAGACGAGCAGAAGCCATGTGTCCTTAGGGCTAACCCACAAGACCTGGGTCTGATGTGTTAAATGGGCTAATATAACTGGAAGAATCCCTCTCTCTAGAAATACTCTATGGTTCTTACAAGGTATGTTGTGACTCTTCTCTTTTCCATGTCCTTTGTCACAGACAGGCCTGTGCCAGCTTTTGGAGTTCCTGAGGCTGCCCCAGCAAGCCCTGTGACAGGAGGGAGCAGGTTTAACTGAGGAAGTCAATAGAAGTCAGTTTAATGACTTGAAATTTAGGTTAGTATCTCTAAAGAGAAAGGGCCCCTATTAAATGTCTGACAAGTGGGGCTGGAGAGATGGCCTAGTGGTTAAGAGTGCTGACTGCTCTTGCAGAGGACTCGGGTTCGATCCCCAGCACCCACATGGTGGCTGAGAGCCGTCTGTAACTCCAATTCCAGGGGAATCTGACACCCTCTTCTGACCTCGGCGGCATTGCAGGACACGGGTGCACAGACCTACATGCAGACAGTACATTCATACACATACGAAAATAAATAAAATAAAATTTTTTTTAATTTTAAAAATTAAAAAAAAAATCATGACAGTGGGATGATGCCCACTTTGTAAGGGGACAAAATGGGGCCACGAGGACAAAGCTCTTGACATGTGAGTTTCCACATGAAAACATGTGGAAAACATGTGGCACGTGGAAACTACTGGCATTTGCTGTACATGCAGGGCATGAGCTCAGTGGCAGAGTGTCAGCCCAGCATGCTCAAGCACCACAAAATTGAAAGTAAATCAATCAATAAATATGCAGATATGGTGACACACCTGTAATCCCAGCCCTTGAGGAGCTAAACAAAGGATCATCAACAGTTCAAGGCCAGCCTGGACTACATAGTAAGCTTCAGCCCAGCCTGAGCTATAGAGCAAGACCTTGTCTCATAAAACAAAACAAAACCCAAATTGAAAGTTATTAAAAAATGTATTTTTGTACAATTTTGAGGATGTGCTGGATCTTGTCTTTGCCATTTGAAAATATGCTGCTTAGGCTGGGCGCTGTGACCCACGTCTGTACTCTCTGCTACTGGGAGGCCAAGGCACATAAAATCACTTTTTCTTTTTTTTTTTCTTTTTTTGTTTAAAAAATGTATGAATGTACTGTCTGCATGTAGGTCTGTGCACCCGTGTCGTGCAGTGCCGCGGAGGTCAGAAGAGAGTCTCGGATTCCCCTGGAACTGGAGTTCTCCTGGAATTGGAGTTACAGACGGTTCTCAGCCGCCATGTGGGTGCTGGGGATCGAACCTGGGTCCTCTGCAAGAGCAGTCGATGCTCTTAACTGCTAGGCGATCTCTCCAGCCCCTTATATTTTCTTTTTTTAATTAATTTATTATTTTTTATGTGCATGAGTGTACTGTCTGCATGTAGGTTAGTGCACCCGTGCCATGCAATGCTGCAGAGGTCAGAAGAGGGCGTCAGATTCCCTTGGAACTGGAGTTAAAGACGGTTCTTAGCCACCATGTGGGTGCTGGGAATCGAATCTGGGTCCTCTGTAAGAGCAGTCGGTGCTCTTAACTGCTGAGCCATCTCTCCAGCC
Source organism: Rhizomys pruinosus (assembly GCA_009823505.1). Lineage (NCBI taxonomy): Eukaryota > Metazoa > Chordata > Mammalia > Rodentia > Spalacidae > Rhizomys > Rhizomys pruinosus. The sequence goes on along the minus strand of VZQC01015735.1, from coordinate 1,038,141 downwards.
CCACTTCTTTGTTTTTTAAGTAGTTTATATATTCTGGATGTTAATGCTATGTCAGATGTATCAGTGGTGAAGGTTTCCTCCCACTCTGTGGGTTTTCTCTTCACTTCCTTGAATATTTCTTTAGCTGTACAAAAGCTTTTGAGTTTGATGCGGTCCCACNTTGGTTTTTTAGGTTAATTTTGTTATCCTGCCACTTTACTGAAGTTGTTAATGCATTTCGAGGAGTTTTCTGTGGAGTTTTTAGCATCCCTTAAGTAAACACTCATATCATCAGCAAAAAAGTGATAGCTTGACTCCCTCTTTTCCAATTAGTACTCTTTAATTTCCTTTTCTTCCCTTATTGCCTAGCAAGGTTTCAAGCACTCTATATTGAAAAGAGTGTGACCGGGGGCAGCCTTGCCAAGTTCCTAACCTTTAAAGTGCATGCTTCTGTTGTTTCCCCATTTAGGATGATTTGTCTGTGGTTTCCTGTATATGGCTTTGATTACATTGAGGAATGATCCTCCAATCCAATTCTCTCTTGGACTTTAAGCATGAAGGGATGCTGGTTTTGTCAAAGACTTTTTCTGCATCAATTGAGATGATGGTGTTGTTTTTGTCTTTCAGTCCATTTAGTTCTTGATATTTATTGATTTTTCATATGTTGAAACCATCCCGCATCTCTCTGGTATGAATCCAATTTGGTCATGATGGATCATCTCTGATGTAGGTCTTTATACAATTTGAAGTATTTTTTAGGAATTTTGGCATCTTGTTCATTGGAGAGATTGGTCTATAGTTTTCCTCTTTGGTTGTATCTTTGCTGGTTTTGGTAATAGAGTGATGCTGGCTTCATAGAAGGAATTTAGGAGAATTCCCTCTGTTTGATCCTTCTAAATAATTTTTTTTTATTTTGTATCTTTTTGAAATGTTTTATAGAATTCTGCCATGAAACCTAGTGGGCCGGGCTTTTTATAGTTGGGAGGTTTCCTATATTACATCTTCAATATATTATGGGTCGTTTAAGCTCTCGATCTCTTCTTGGTTGAGCTTTTTGGATGTCCCAGGATTTCAGTATTCATCATTTCTTAGGTTTTCAACTTAGTAGAGTATGGTTTTAAGTATTCCCATATGATTTCTGATCTTTTTCATTGTCTTTGTGATATTTCCCCTTTCATCGAGATTCTATTGATTTGGAGTTGTTCCTTCTTTCTTTTGGTTAACTGGTCTAGAGGTCTGTCTGTTTGTTTATTCTCTCAAAGAACCAACTTTTGGACTCATTGATTTTTTTTGTATTGTTTTCTTTGTTTCTATTTCATTGATTTCTGCTTTGATTTTTTTTATTTTCTTCTTGTCTGTTGAGTTTAGGGCTCATCTGTTGTTGCCTCTCAAGTGCTTTTAGGTGCAGTGTTAGATCGTTCACTTGTGCTCTGTTTTCTACAATGTAGGCACCGGGGCTATAAACTTACCTCTTAGGACTGCTTTTAAAATCCCATAGGTTTTGTTTGTGTTTATTATCATATCATTCAGTTCCAGGAATGCTTTTATTCTTCTTTATCTCTTCCTTGACCCATTCATTATTCAAGAGTGTGTTGTTGGGCGGCTGGAGATGGCCTGGGTTAGCGCGCCGACCACTCTTACAGAGGACCCGGTTTGATCCCCAGCACCCACATGGCGGCTGAGAACCGCCTGAAAACCCCAATTCCAGGAGAACTCCAGTTCCAGGGAATCCGAGACCCTCTTCTGAACTCCGCCATTGCACGACACGGGTGCACAGACTTGCATGCAGACCGTACATTCATACACATACAGAAATAAATAAAATTAAAATTAAAAAAAAAAAGAGTGTGTTGTTTAATCTCTACGTGTTCTTTTAGGCAGTAGGGCTTATCCTGGTGTTGATATTGAGCTTTATTGCATTGTGGTCTGATAGAATGCATGAAACTATTTCAATCTTTTTATATTTGTGGATGGTTTCTTCTGTGTCCAGTATATGGGTCGATTTTGGGAGAATGTTCCATGGGGTGCTGAGTAAAGTGTATTCTTGGTATTAGGTGGAGAATATTTGGCATGTCTGTGAGGTCTATTTGGTGATCATATCGTTCATTCAGAGTCTCTCTGTTTACTCTTTGTCCTGTTGACTGTCCAAGGACTTCAGTGTGGTATTGAAGACCCCCACTATAAGTTTCTGGGGTTAATCTGTGCCTTGTGGTCCTGGAGATTGTCTTTATAAAGTTTGGTCGCACCAGAGTTTGGTGCATATTATTTATGATTGTGAATCTTTATGGTCAATTGTTTCTTTGAATAAAATGTAATGGCATCTTTGTCTCTTCTGATCTTTTACTTTGAAGTCTATTTTGCCTGATATTAAATAGCAACACCTCTTTCTTTTTGGTAGCTTCTCTTGCTGGAATATTTTTCCATCCTTTCACTTTAGGTGATGCCTATCCTTGAAGATAAGATGCATTTCTTGTAGAAGAAGTATAGATGGGTTCTGTTTCCTAATTCAACTCCCAGTCTATGTCTTTGATTGGAGGGAGTTTAGTCATTAATATTTAAGGTTATGACTGAGAGATTTGTGTTGCTTCCTTTCACCTTATTATCTATTTGGGTCTTTGGTCTAGGATTCTACTTCTGCCAGTTATGCTTTTATTATTTCTTTCTAGTGCTGGCGAAATGGTTGCTCCTTTCTTTCTGTCTTTGAATTGCTTCAAGTATTCTCTGAAGGGTTGTTTTCTGGACATGTATTCTTTCAACTTGTTTATGTCATGGAAGATTTTTCTCTCTCTTCCACTGTATTGACATTTTGCGTAGGTATAGTAACACGTGGTATTTATAGTCCTTTAACACTGGGAATACTTTGTCCACATTCTTCTTGCTTTCATAGTTTGCATGAGAAATCAGTTGTAATTCTGATAAGTTTCCCCTTTATAGGTAACTGTGTTTTTCTCTTGTGGCTTTCAGATTTTGTCTTTGTTTTGGGCATCTATTGTTTTAACTATGAAATGACATGGAGAGTTTCTTTTCTGATCTGCTTTTAGTTCTGTGTGCTTCTTGTTTTGTATGGTTGTCTTCTTTTTTTTAGTTTGGGGAAGTTTTCATCTATTATTCTGTTGAAGATCTGATCAATACCATTCTCTTGGGATTCTTCTCCTTCCTCTATTCCTATGATGCAGAGGTTTGATCTTTTCATAGTGTCCCACAGTTGCTGGTTGTTCCACTTTTGTGTATTTTTAAATTTTTCATAATCTTTACTTGAGGTTTTTAGTTGTTCTGTATTATCTTCCAGATCTGATATTCTTTGTTCTGCTTCCTCCATTCTGCTTCTGAGGCTTTTTCCATTCTTTTCCTCTTGATTGGTTGAGTGTTTCATTTCCTTTTACATTTTGTCTTCTGATTTCTTTAGTATTTCTACTTCCTTTTGGAGCTTCTCAATCTCTTCCTGTAGCTCTTTGCTTCACTGGTTGTTTTCCTTATCTTTTTCAACATGGTGTCTTTTCAGTATTTCCACTTCTTTCCAGAGTTTGTCATTCTCTCTCTCTCTCTCTCTCTCTCTCTCTCTCTCTCTCTCAGTCCTTCTTGTGTTTTTCATTCTCTTTACTTAGTTCTCTGACTTGTTCTTTATAGTCTTTGATTCCTTTGTATATGTCCACAATTGTACTTCTAATTTGTGTGACCTGGACCATCCCCGGGGTGATCCCACTGTAGGAATCTTCCACATGGTTGGTAGAGTTTGGTGTGGAATTATCCTGCACTTTTCCTATATTGTCTCTTCTTTGTGTACCTGGCATGTGGGTTTCTCTTTGCCTGTATTCCAATGTGAATCCTAAATGCCTCTTAACTCTGTTGAAGTCTTGCTTTGCTTGCCTCCTTCAGATGCCTTCATTATTTGTTTGATTGCTTTGTTTCTCTCCTTTTCTCCTTGCTTATGCAGTGTTGACTTGTCTGCGTTTTAGGCTTTCTATTGGAAGCCTAACTCACTCTTCCCTTTCTGTTCTGAAGGTTCTCCAAAGAATCCACTTGGACATTCCTTCTGCAATCTCAGTTGGGCAGGGGGAGTGTTTCAGATGGTCTTGGGAAATCCCTGATCTCAAATCTGTTGTTTTTGTTTTTGTTTTTGTTGTTGTTGTTGTTGTTGTTGTTTTTTTACTTTTTGTCTTTTTTACTAAGATCTCAAGTTTTATACCTGAAGTACAATTTCTCAGGACTTACTATTTATTTATTTGTGGTTATACTTTCCTTTGTTAAAGGCCATATAGTTAGCCCAGATTAACCAAGGTTTTTGTTTTCTCAGAGTTTTTTTTAGGGGGGGAGCCCCTGGCTCCTTTTGGCTTTTTAATCACCAGTTCCATCCATTCCTTGCTAGACCAGGCTTCCCTTTTTGAAGCATAAGCAGACTTTCCTCTTTATAGACTGGACACTGGCTGAAGTCCCATTTGTGAATCTCCAAGACCTCCCTTCACAGGAAGACCGGTGATTAACATTTGCAGGATATTTCAAGAGATGCCCCCATGCATAGTCCCCTGGGACTTAGTTGACCTCTGAAGGCAATGAACAAAGTTATCCCTTAAGACCCTCAGCCAAATTGGTATGGGCATTAAGTATGGTTGTTAAGTATCCAGAAAGGCTAAGTTACACCAGCCTGATATTTTTAACTGCTCTATAATACTTTAGAAAAGGCTTGGACAAAAGCTCAAGCAGCCTTGTATAAGAAATACTAAGAAACACTCCCATAAAATAAATACTGTTGTTAGACATAATGTCATGACAAACTAGTTTCTTCTGAATTCCTTTGATCTTATATTACTCTAAAATATGCATAGATATCATTCATCCATATACCCAAAATTCTTAACTCTGCAAATAGCTTAATTCTAGAACCTGTTAAGGGATTCACAAGATAAAAGCACAGTTGTTTTCAGATCACATTAACAATGTTGCTCAGTTTGCCTTACAACTATGTAATTGGCGCTACCATCCACAGATGAGAGATACCATTCACCATTTGTTTTTCTGGGACTGTGTTATTTCACTTAACATGATATCTTCTAGTTCTATCCATTTACCTGCAAAGTTCATGATGTCATCTTTCTTTCTTTTTTTTTTTTTACTTTTTTTAAATAATTTTATTTATTTCTGTATGTGTATGAATGTACTGTCTGCATGCAAGTCTGTGCACCTGTGTCGTGCAATGCTGCAGAGGTCAGAAGAGGGTCTCATATTCCCCTGGAACTGGAGTTCTCCTGGAATTGGAGCTTCAGACGGTTCTCAGCCACCATGTGGGTGCTGGGGATCGAACCTGGGTCCTCTGTAAGAGCGGTCGGTGCTCTTAACTGCTAGGCCATCTCTCCAGCCCCTGATGTCATCTTTCTTTACCACTGCATAGAACTCCATTGTGTAGCTGTACCATATTTTCTCTATCCACTCATCAGTTGGGCACTTGGGTTGGTTCCAGCTCTTTCCTATTGTAAAGAGAGCTGCAATAAACATGGCTGTGCATGTATCTCTGCAGTGGGGTGAGTCTTGGGTGTACATGCCCAGGAGTGGTATGGCTGGGTCGGGTGGCAAGTTCATTCCAAGTCTTCCAAGGGTTCTCCACACTGCTTTCCATAGTGGCTGTACGAGTTTACATTCCCACCAGCAGTGGATGAGTGTTTCCCTCTCCTCACATCCTCTCCAGCAGTTGGTATCATTTGTTTTTTTGATCATAGCCAGTCTTACTGGGGTAAGATGAAATCTTAAAGTGGTTTTAATTTGCATTTCCTTAATTATTAGCTACGTTGAACACTTTTTAAGATGTTTTTCAGGGGCTGGAGCGATGGCCTAGCGGTTAAGAGCGCCGACCGCTCTTGCAGAGGACCCGGGTTCGATCCCCAGCACCCAAATGGCGGCCGAGAGCCGTCTGAAACTCCATTTCCAGGAGAACTCCAGTTCCAGGGGAGTCCGACGCCCTCTTCTGACCTCCGTGGCATTGCACGACACGGGTGCACAGACTTGCATGCACACAATACATTCATACACGTACGGAAATAAAAATAAAAAAAATAAAAAAAAAAAAGATGTTTTTCAGCCATCTCTGATTCCTCACTTGTGAAGTCTCTGTTCAGCTCTTTGCTCCATCTATTGAGTGGGTCATTTGTTTTCTTTCTTCTTTGTTTTTTGAGTAGTTTATATACTCTGGAAATCAATGCTTTGTCAGATGTATCTGTGGTGAAGGTTTCCTCCCACTCTGGGTTTTCTCTTCACTTACTTGATTGTTTCTTTTGATATACAGAAGCTTTTGAGTTTAATGAGATCCCATTTGTCAATTGTTTATCTTATTTCCTGCTCAACTTCTGTCTGATTTAGGAAGTCTTTTCCTATGCCTATGTCTTCTAGGCTGCTGCCAACTTTTTCTTCTATCACCTTCAGAGTTTTGGGTTTCAGGTTCAGGTCTTTAATCCCTCTGGAGTTGACTTTTGTTTAGCACAAGCAGGTCAAATGGTAGGTTCATTTTTAGTTTTTTAAGAGTTCTCAACACTGCTTTCTATAGGGGTTGCACAGGTTTGCAATCCTACCAGCAGTGAATAAGTGTTCCCCTTTCTCCACATCCTCTCCAGCATTTGGCATCATTTGTTTTGTTGATCATAGCCAGTCTTACTGGGGTAAGATGAAATCTAAAAGTGGTTTTAATTTGCATTTCCTTAATGACTAACAATGTTGAACACTTTTTAAGATGTTTCTTGGCCATCTTTATTTCTTCTCTTGGGAAGTCTCTGTTCAGATATGTAGCTCGTCTTTTAATTGGATCATTTGTTTCTTGGTCCTTTGTTTTTGACTAATTTATATACACTGGATATTAAAACTCTGTCAGAAATGTCACTGTTGAAGATTTCCTCCCACTCTTCACTTCTCTGATTGTTTCTTTTGCTGTACAGAAGCTTTTTAGTTTAAGTCCCACTTGTTGATTTTTTACCTTATTTCCTCCTCAACTACTGATTAAAAAAAAATCTTTTCCTACACCTATATCTTGTCGATTACTGCCTAATGTTTTCTTCTAACATTTGCACTTTCAGGTTTCACATTGACGTCTTTGATCCATTTAAATTTGACTTTTGTACAAGGTGAAAGGTAGGGGTTTAGTTTCATTCCTCTAACAGTGGTGATCCAGTTTTGCCAGCACCATTTGCTGAAGATGCTGCCTTTCCTCCATTGAGTATTCTTGGCCTCTTTGTCAAATATCAGGTGGCTGAAATTGCATGTACTCAACTTTGGGTCTTCAATTTTGTTCCATTGATCTACAGGTCTATTGTTGTGCCAATACCATGCTGTTTTTATGACTATAGCTCTGTAACAGAGCTTGAAATCTTCCCCACATTATTCTTTATGCTCAGGGTTGGTTTGGCTATCTGGGGTCTTTTGTTTTTCCATATGAATTTTAAGATTTTTTTTTAAAGTCATGGGGATTTTGATTGGGATTTCATTGAATCTATATATTACTTGGGGTAAAATAGTCATTTTTACTATATTAATTCTTCCAATCCATGATCATGGGAGGTTCGTCCATCTTCCAATATCTTTTTCAACCTCTTTCTTCAAAGATTTAAAATTTTCATTGTAGAGATCTTTAATGTCTTTGGTCAGGTTTGTTCCATGATATTTTTTTGAATATTGTGAATGGGAGAATTTCCGTGTACTCCTTCTCCAAATGCTTACTATATATAGATTAATTTTGTTACCTGCCACTTTATTGAAGCTGTTCACCATTTCTAGAAGTTTTCTGGTGGAATTTTTTGCATCTCTTAGGTATAATATTGTGTCATCTGCAAAAAAAGGGGTAGTTTGACCTCCTCTTTTCCAGTTAGTACTCCTTTAATTTCCTTCTCTTGTCTTATTGCTCTAGCAAGAGTTTCAAGCACTATACTGAAAAGGAGTGGAGATAGTGGGCAGCCTTGCTGGATTCCTAACTTTAAGGGGAATGCTTCTAATTTTTCTCTGTTTAGAATATTGTTGGCTGTGGGTTTGTTGTATATAGTTTTAATTATGTTGAGGTATATTCCCTCCAGTCCAATTACCTCTAGGACTTTAAACAAAGACATATTGAATTTTATCAAAGGATTTTTCTGCATCAATTGAGTCCATTATATAATTTATGGCATTTATAAATTTATCGATATTGATCCATCCTCACATCTCTGGAATAAATCTGACTTGATCATGGTGGATGACCTTTTTGATGTGTGCCTGTATGAAGTTTGCAAGAATTTTGTTGAAAAATTTTGCATATATATTCATTAAGGATATGGGTCTGTAGTTTTCTTTTTTGGTTGTATCTTTGCTTGGTTGTAGTATTAGAGTGATGCTGGCTTCATATAAGGAATTTTGGAGATTTCCCTCTGCTTCTATCCATTTGAATAATTTAAGTAATATTGGGTTTTGGTCCTCTTTAAATGTCTGATAGAATTCTGCAGTAAATCTGTCTGGGCTTGGGCTTTTTTTGTTGGGACATTTTGTATTACTGTTTCAATTTCCTCATTTTTTATGGGTCTGTTTAAGCTGTGGATCTCTTTTTGGTTAAGCTTTGGTGAGTCCCATGATTTCAGATATTCATTCATTTCTTTCAGGTTTTCAAATTTTATATAGTATAGGTTTTTAAAATATTCCTGTACAATATTTTGGATCTTTTTGTTATCTGTTATGATGTTTCCCCTTTCATCTCTAATTTTGTTGATTTGGAGTTGCTTTTTCTTTCTTTTGGTTAATTGGACTAAGAGTCTATCTTGTTTATCCTGTCAAAGAACCAGCTCTGTGACTCATTGATTCTTTGTATTATTTTCTTTGTTTCTATTTCATTTTGGTTTCTAGTACATTCTTGTTTTAGGCTTGTATTTCCAGTTATATGCTCATTAAGTACTCTCTGTTGTTGCTTGAGTATAGTCCTTCCTTCCACTCTTTGCATTGCTTCAAGTATTCTCTCAAGGGCTCATTTTCTAGACATGAATTCTTTCAGCCTATTCATGTCATGAAAGATTTTCATTTCTACTTAAACTATAGTGTACATTTTGGGTAAAGCATTCTGGTTTGGCATCTATAGTCATTCAGAACTGGGAATACTTTAGCCCAAGCCCTTCTGGCTTTCATTGTTTACACTGAGAAGCCAGCTGTAATTCTGACGGGTTTTCCTTTATATGTGACTTCTTGTTTTTCTTTTGCAGATTTCAGTATTCTCTTTAATTTGAACAGCTAGCATTTTTACTATGATATGGTGTGGGGAATTTCTTTTCTGGTCCTGTCTATTTTGGTGTTTTATGTGCTCCTTGTATTTGTATGGATATGTCTTTCCTTAATTTGGGGAAATTTTCTTCTACAATCCTGTTGAAGATCTAGTCAATACCACTATCCTGAGATTTTTCTCCTTCTTCTATAACTATTATGTGTAGGTTTGGTCTTTCCATGGTGTCCCACAATTCCTGATTATTCCATTCTTTTTTTTTTTTCATAATCTTTTGTTGAGTGGTCCAGTTCTTCCATGTTGTCTTCCAATCTTGATATTCTATTTTTTCTATTTTTTACTTTATCCATACTGTTATCTCCACTTCCTTTGGCATTTCAGCCTGAATTTATTTCTTCAGTATTTCTATCTCTTTTGTGAATTCAGTATGAAGTTTAGCATCTTCCTTTATTTTTTATTTATTTTTTATGTGTATGAGTATACTGTCTGCATGTAGGTTGGTGCACCTGTGTTGTGCAATGCCACGGAGGTCAGAAGAGGGCATTGGATTCCCCTGGAACTGGAGTTAAAGATGGCTCTTAGCTGCCATGTGGGTGCTGGGAATCGAACCCGGGTCCTCTGCAAGAGCAGTCAGTGTTCTTAACTGATGAGCCATCTCTCCAGCCCCTACCATCTTCTTTTAATTTATCCCTAGCTTCCTTGAGTTCTTTCACTCATTTGTGTGTTCTTTAAATTCCTTGAATTTTTGATCATGTTTATAATAGTTCTTTTAAGATCTGTGTTCTGGGCTACATCTACCAGGTCCTGATTATAGGAGTCTTCTACAGGACTGGTAGTATTTAGCAGAGACTTATTAATTGGGTTTTTCATGTTACTGTTTTTTCATTGTGCTCTTGGTATGTGGATTTCTTTTATTGTTTGTGATTCTAGTATGAAAGGGCTCTCAAGTGTTTCTTTGTTGAATTGAAGACTGACTTTGCATGTATTCTTCAGGTGCCTTTGTTGTATTCTTATTCATACCTATGCAAGGCTGGTTGGTCTAGGCTTCAGGTTCTCACTTCTGACTTTGTACTGGAAAGACCAGCTAATTCTTGCCCAGCTAGTCAGGAGCTCCTTGACCCAAGACAGGTAACAATCAGGCCAGCTTGAACCTTGCACCACATGGGGTTCAGCTCTCCTAGGCTGTTTGCAAACATCTGGATTTGGGTTCAGGGGCAGGGAAGTCTAGCCTGGAGTTGAGGGAGCAGCACGAGTTGTTCTCTAGCCAGTGGGTAGGGAGTCTGGAATACCACCACTGCCTTGCAGTTGGGGACTCTCACCACCAATTGGAAATCAACCTCATACCCTCACTGGGGGAGTTATACTTACAGAACTGCCTTGCCCCATGGGGTCCACCTACTGGTTCTCCGTGGCTGGTTGAAAATGTCTGTCCAGGGGCAGGAAACCCTAGCCTGAAGCCACAGAGGGGCTCCAGATATCCCCTATCTACTGGGTAGGGAGTCTGGAATGTCACCTCCATAGCTACCTTCCAGTCACGTGGGCCACTGCCCCTTTTCCTGCTGCCTTCTAGTCGTGCAGGCCACAGTTGCTGTTTTTGCTGCTGCTGCTACCGCTGTCACCATACAGTCATGCAGGCCTCCGCTGCTGTTGCTGCCTTCCAGTCACGAGGGCCACTGCTTTTGGTCCATTTTCAGGTAAAATTTATGTGCAGGGCCAGGTGTGGTGGCAGAGTCCTGTAATCCCAGCACGAAGGAGGCAGAAGCAAGAGGGTTACTATAAGTTTGAGATAAACATAGTGTAGACAGCAAGTTCCAGGCCAGACGATGCTGTATAGTAAGACTATTTCCAGGTTACAATCTGTCACTGAGGAGGAACTCAGAACAGGGATCAAGCAGGATCTTGAAACAGAAACCACAGAGGAACAGTGCTTGCTGGTGTGCTCCAATCATTTTTTCTTTTTCAAATGAAGAAGCAAAGTGGTTTGGTCAGCACTGGACCCAGCGAACAGATCTGGACCATTAGATGCAGCACTTTTAGAATCTCGTCTTAGAATAACTGAGACAAGAATGTTATTTTGTTTATTCATTGTTTTAATTTTTCAAGACAGTTTCTCACTATGTAGCTCAAGGTGGCCTTGAATTCTCAGTCCTCTGAGGCAAGAAATGAGTGAAAATTTGGCATCAGATGAAAATGCACATTACATGTTAATCTATGACACGTGAGGCAACAAAATGGCTGAATGTGAAGAGAGTGGTTAGGCAGTGTCTGTAATCACTGTGAGGTGGGCACTTAGAGAAGTCAGAGCAGGAGAGGACATAGGGTCAGAAAGGACAGAGCTGGCTCATAGAGCTGGGCTCCAGGAGAACAGCCCAGAATACATTTGAAGTAGAAGGGCAAAGTTCCCCCATCCTCCAGAGGAATTGAAGAAGAGAAGTGAGAAATGTCACTGAACTTGGTCTCCATATCTCCATCAACCTTTGGGAAAAAGGTGTCCATGGAAAGATGAGGACAAAATGAAGCAGTGAGTTGGGGAAGGACAGAGGCGAAATGGGAGCAGCTCACATAGACCAATCTTTGATGAACAGACCGTGGAAGGCAAGGGAACAGAGGGTTGAAATCTGGAGCAAGGCAGGGTCAGCTATGGAAATAGGAATTATGAACTATCACATTTATGATATTAGGGAAAGAATGTATTGGAAATAAAGAATGTGACCAGTCAGGAAAGGAAACAAAGATATTCAGCAGAGGATAGGATACTGAGGACAGCAATATATCAATGGATTAAGCCCAAATTTATATACCATCTAAGGAAAACATGAAGACGTGTCTTTGGTTGAAGCAGAGCTTGGGATCCTTATTGAATGTCCCAGCAAATTGCACCCATCTTACCTGGAGAGCAGACAATTGACATCTACTAAAAGGAATTTCCCCAGATGTTATCATGGAGGGGAAATGGAACATTTACAAACCATTCCTCCCTGCCAGGTGGAAGTATTCAAATAGCACAGAGTCAAAAGTTTACACCTCTTAAGTAACTTCTGCTAGCTGTTTCTTCTTCCAGCCATTCAAACCAAGCAAATACCCTGACAAATGAGCTGGAACTACCCATGTGAAGTCACCAGTCTCACATTTTACCAAGGTCTTCTCTCTTAGCTACATAGCATCACACCTATCTGGTTCTCCCTCTACCTAGTAATACCTTTCCTGCTTCGGCTTCCTCTATGTCTTATTAGTTTGTATTTTTTTTTTTTTTTTTGGTTTTCCTGAGACAGGGTCTCCCTTTAGTCCCAGCTATCCTGGAACTCACTCTGTAGACAAGGCTGGCCTTGAACTCACAGAGATCCGCCTATCTCTGCCTCGAGTGCTGGGATTGAAGGTGTGTGCCACCACAGCCAGCTATTTGTATTTTTTTATGGTTTGGTATAATTTTTTAATTAATTAATTAATTTTTTGCAAAAAGAAACACTTGAATTTCATGTCAGATTACAAAGAAAAGGAATCAAATCCACATGCCAAAAGCACGAAGAAAAATCAACATAGGAAAAGCAAATAAAAAATCTCCACCAAACACTATCAGTCTCATAGAGAACTCCAACAAAGAGATCACTCTGGAGGTAACCTAGGACAGAGATTTCTTGATAGATAGGTAGGTAGATAGATAGATATTCATTCTATTGATTATGTTTTCTCTCTCTCTCTCTCTCTCTCTCTCTCTCTCTCTCTCTCTCTCTTCCTCTCTCTCTCTCTCTCTCTCCCATCCTGGAGGCCGGACCATTACTCTCTGAGCCATCCTGGAGAATCGAGATGGGTCCTTTGCTCTCTGCTCCATCCTGGAGCTAGGTCCTTTGCTCTCTG
>VZQC01015735.1:876843-1017166 GCA_009823505.1 Rhizomys pruinosus | reverse complement strand
CCCCCCCCCCGCCAGGAGCATACAAAGCATTGTATTCCACTATGGAAACTAAACTAGCCAGCAGGGATGAAATTTTGAAATTAGTACGAGTTTGATTTTTGTTTGTCCTTTTATGACTCAAGAACGTGGTATTTTCTTTTTTTTTTTTTCTTTTTTTTTTTTTTTCTTTTTGAGACAGGGTCTCCCTGTAGCCCCAGCTGTTCTGGAACTCACTCTGTAGACCAGGCTGGCCTTGAACTCACAAAGATCCGCCTGCCTCTGCCTCCAGAGTGCTAGGATTAAAGGCATGTGCCACCACGCCTGGCTAAGAACATGGTATTTTCAAGACTAGGGTCTTACCACCAAGTTCTTGAGGGTAACCAAGAGCAATGTTAATAACTTAAAATATTTAGGGGGTGCTATAGGACCCCACTGACCAACAACTTGAAAAGAGGTAACCAGCACCTGCCACTGGGCTTTTTATTTTATACTCTATAGTGTTTTGGGGAGCCATTGTCCACCTGCTATAGGGTAACTCCATTTAGACCCCTTTTATGTATGTATATGTATCTATTTTACAGTGGTAGATTTCCATAGAACATGTTCAGAGGTCTTTAGTATTAGTTATTCCTTTCCATACTCCCTTATCTACTCTGCCCTTCCATCGTCTACTGCATTTAACCCTTCCTTTTCCATTACTTCCCTTCCCCCTTGATAGCACCCGTCTTCCATCCCCCTTCCCTTGAAATCCCACACCTATTACCACTTCCTTGTTCCCCTCCTTCTGTGCATGCTCAAATTGAAACACACATCTAAAGATTTGAATTTAGCATCCACTTACCTGAGAGAATACGTGATGATTATCCTTCTGGGTCTGGTTTACTTAGGTCAGAATGATCATTTCCACTTCTATTTAATTTGACTTTCATTATTTCAATTTTCTTTGCAACTGAATAATATTGTATTGTGTATATGTATCACATTGTCCTTATCCAGTCACCCATTGATGGACATCAAGGCTACTCCATTCCCTGGCCATTGTGAATACAGCAGAACTGGACAGGGGTAAGTATCTCTAGTGGGATATAGAGGGCTTTGGGGATATACGAAGGAGTGGTACAGCTGTATCATATGGTAGATCAATTTCTAGCTTTTTGAGGGACCTCCATACAGATTTCAGTAATTGCTCCACCAGTTTCCATTCCCACTAAAAGAATGAGTGTTTCCCACTCTTCACACCCATGACAGCAATTGTTGTCATTTGTTTTATTGATCTTAGAATTCTGACTGGGATAAGATTAAATCTCAAAGTAGTTTTAACTTGAATTTCCCTAATGGCTAAGGATGTTGAATATTTTAAAGATATTTCTCAGTCATTTGTATTTTTTATTTTTATTTTAGAATTCTCTCTTTAATCCCATGCCCTAATTTTTAATTGGGTTGCTTGTTTTCTTGGTGTTTAGGGGTTTTTTTTTTAGTTCTCTGTATAGTCTAGATACTAACCACCTATCAGAAATATAACTGGTAAAGATTTTCTCCCATTTTGTAGGATGTCTCTTCACTTGATTGATGGTGCCTGATGCTGTATAGAAGATTTTTAGTTTCATGAGGTCCCATTTGTCAATTGTTGGTCTTAATGCCTGTGCTATCAGGGTCTTATTTAAAAAATCCTTTCCCATGCCTATAAGCTCCAATGTAGCCCCTATTTTCTCCTCTATCATATTCAGAGTTTCATGTCTCATGTTGAAGTCATTGATCCATTTAAATTTGAGTTTTATGGATGGTGACAGATAAGAATCTAGTTTCATTCTATATATAGCAACACAACTTGTCTTGCACTATTTGTTCAAAAAATACGCTATGTATTTTTGGGCTCTTCCTCAAAAATCAGGTGACTATAGAAGCATTGACTTATATCTGGGTCCTCAGTTTTATTTCATTGATTAATGTGTCTGTTTTTATACCAGTAGAATTCTGTGTTTATCACTAGAGCTCTGTAGCAGTACTTGAAGTCAAGGATGGTAATACCTTCAGCTGTTTTTACTGTTCAGGATTGTTTTTCCTAACCTGTGACTTTCATGTTTCCATATGAATCTTGAATTTTTTTTTAAATTTCTGTGAATGTATGGAAATTTTGGTAGGGATTACATTGAATCTACAGATTACTTTTGGCAGGAAGGACATTTTCACACTATTAATCCTACTAGTCCATGAACATGGGAGGTCTTTCCATCTTAGTAATTTTCTTCAATTTGTTTCTGAAGAATTTTTAAGTTTTTATTGTACAAGGCTCTCACCTCCTTGGTTAGATTTATCCCAAGATATTCCAAGATTTTAAGCAATTGTGAATGAGATTGTTGTTGGTACATGGGAAAGCTACTGATTTTTGCGTGTTAGTTTTGTGTCCTGCTACTTTGTTGAATGTGTTTATCAGCTGTGGGAATTTTCTGGTGGAATCTTTAGGGTCTTTTATGTACAGAATCATATCATCTAAAAATTAGGATACTTTGACTTCTTTCTCTATTTGTACCCTCTTCATCTCTGTCTATTGTTTTATTGCTTTACCTAAGACTTCAAGCACCACGTTGAATAGGAGTGGAGGAATGGACATCCTTGTCTTCTTCCTGATTTTAGTGTTGACTGTGGCCTTATTGCCTTTATTATGTTGAGATATGCTCCCTGTTATTCCTAGAATCTCCAGGACTTTTATCATGGAGGGGTGTTGGATTTTGTCAAAGGCTATTTCTGTATCTTAATAAGAGGGTCTTTGTTGTTTTTCTCCTTGAATCTAAGTGCTGGATTACATTCATTGACTTGTATGAGCTGAACCATTTTTGTCCCTCTGGGATGAAACTGACTTCATGCTAGAGGATGTTTTGGATATGTTCTTGAGTTCAATTTTGGAGGACTGGAGAGATGGTCAGTGGTGACGAGCATTAGCTGCTCTTGCAAAGGCTATGGGTTCAAATCCCAGCACCCACATGGCAGCTAACAACTGGCCATAACGCCAGTCGTAGGGGATCCAACATCTTCTTCTGGTTTTTATGCGTGCCGCATTACATGGACATACTTACATACATGTAGGCATAATACTCATAGACAATAAAGTAAAAATAAATAAATAAAAATTGAATTCAGTTTGCAAGTACTTTCTGGAGGATTTTTGTGTGTATGTTTAGCAGGGGACCTGGTCTATGATTTCCTTTTATTTATTTATTTTTTGAGTCTTTAGTTTTGGTATCAGAGCAACACTGGCTTTGTAAAAAGAATTTGGAAGTGAGCACTTCTTTTCTATTTTATGGAATAATTTGAGAAGTATTGGTATTTGTCTTCTTTGAAAGTCTGGTACAATTCTGTGTTGAATCTTCTTTCTGGCCTTGGACATTTTTTATAATGCTTTTATTGCCATTTTATGTATTTCAGATATCATTTCTCAGTTCAGTTTAGGCATATTCCCCTTTCCCTTCCCCCCACCCCACCCCAGATCATGCACTCTGCCATAACTTCTCTCAGTCTTTTTTTTTTTATGTTTAGGAATTCACATCTTCCTCCTTTAACTCCATTCCACTGCAAAATATGAATAAATACTTTCCACTCATACACAGCAATTACAGAGTCTGAAAGTAAGTGGTGGATCTAACCAAAGATATCAAAGATCTCTACAACAAAAATTTTAAACCCCTGAAGAAGGGAGATTGAAAATTATATCAAAAGATGGAAAGATCTCTCATGCTCATGGATTGGAAAAATTAATATAGTAAAAATGTCCATTTTACCCAAATTGATATACAAATTCAATGCAATCCCAATCAAAATCCCCATGAGCTTCTACAAGACTTGGAAAAAAATCCTTAAATTCATATGGAAAAACAAAAGACCCCAAATAGCTAAAGCAACCCTGAGCAAAATATATAATACAGGGGATGGGAGGATTGCTCACCAGACTTGGACAATTTTTAGCTGGAAGATTTTTAATTACTGCTTTTATTCTCATTGATTGTTAGGAGTCTGTTTAAACTATTTGTTTTGTCTTGGTTTAACTTTGGTAGATCATATGCATCTAGAATGTATTTCTTTTAGATTTTCCAGTTTACTTCAGCATAACATTTTAAACTATACATGTGTTCCTTGGATTTCTTCCTGGGTCAGCTGTTATCGCCATATCTTTCATCTATAATTTTATTAATTTAGGTCTTCTCTTTCTTTGGTTAATTTGGCTAAAGGTTTGTCAATCTTTTTAATCTTTGCAAAGAACCATCACTTTGTTTCATTTATTCCTTGTTTTTGTTTGTTTCTATTTCATTCATTTCTCCCTTGGTTTTGAGGATCTCTTCCTGTCTACTCTTCTGGGGGGTATTCTTATTTTTCCAAGGCTTTCTGGTGTATCATTAAGTAATTAATTTAAGATTTCTCAAATTTTTGGATGTAGGCCTTTAGTGCTGTAACCTTTTCTCTTGGGAATGTCTTCATTGTGTCCCATGGATTTGGGTATGTTATATGTTCATTTTTCTTTCAATTCTAGGAATTTTTAAATTTCCTTCTTGATTTCTGTCTTAACCCAGGTATCATTCGTAAATGAGCTTTTTCAGTTCCTTGAGTTTCTGTACTTTCTGTAGCTTCTTTTGCTGTTGGTATTTAGCTTTATTGCATTGTGGTCAGATAGAATACAGGATGGTATTTCAATTTTCCTAGACTTGTTTTTTTAGACTTGCATTGTGTCATAATATGTGATCAATTTTGGAGAGCATTCAAGGGGTTTATGAGAAGAAATGTGTATTCCTTAGGGTTGAAGTGGAAAGTTCTGTGGATATTTGTTTAGATTTATTTGATTTAGGTTATAATTTGACTCCAATGTTTCTCTGTTTAGTTTTTGTCCAATGAGCTGTATATTGGTGATGGTAGAGTACAGAAGTCACCCATTCTCACTGTTTTGTAGTTAATCTGTGGTATTACATCTTGGGGAATCTTTTTAATGCACCTCTGTTTGGATGTGTTTAGAACTGTAATATCCTCTTGGTGGATTTTCCCATTAATGAGTGCGAAGTTATGTTCCTTAGTTTGAAGTCTGTTTTATCAAACAGTTCCCAGTTCCATTCACTTGGAATGCCATTTTTTTACCCTAAGGTTGTATCTACTGTTGAGAGTAAGATGTGTTTATTGGGGGCAGAAAAGGATGGATCCTATTTTCTGATCTAGTCCATGAGTCTGTGCTTATTTAATGGGGAATTGAGGCTGTTATAGTCAGAGTTATTATAGAAAGATGTGTGTTATTCCTCCAAGGAGAGAGCTAATAGCCAATTAGATTTGGGATATACAGACATATGGCTGCCACTGCTGCACAGTATTTCCAGGCAGATGAGGTGTAGCTGGTGCTGACGGAGGAGTCTTGCTTGACTCAAGGAGACCTATATTTGCTTTATTGGTTTAGTGGCCTTTGGTAACACTCTCTGGCNATCCAGAAACCATATCTGGTATACTTGCAAGTGTGGTCTCCATACATCTTTCCCAGTTTATCATCATCTTCACAGTAGGGCCTTATCACCGTCTCTTCTCTGCAGATATCCCAAGTTTGGAGGCAAGGAGCCTTTACCTTTTGTGGGGGCTGGATCCCCCCTGGCCAACATCCCTTGGTAGAATAAACCATTGTTGAGTTCAGAGCCTCTTCATTAATATATTTATTTTTGGTTTAAGGTGCAATAGCTTTAAGGAGACTTTAGTATTAACTGTGTTCTGAATAGAGAATATAGCCTTTCACAGTTTCTATGTCCATTTGTTTTAGTCAATTAAAGAAGGCAAGTTTTAAGATGATTTATCAAGAGAATACCTCCTGTAACCAGCGGCTCCAAAACCCACAGGCTGATGCCACAAGCTTACAATCCTCTTAATGGTTTAGGAGATGTTATAAACCACACGAAGACCCGTGCATACTGTAAGCAGAAGAAAATGTAAGTCAAGGAATAACATACCATCAAAACACTCTGTGTCTATACCAAATAAACTACCATAAACAATTAGTACTCTTTAATATACCTAAAATGACTAATTGCATGATGCTTCATTAGTAAGAAAGATCAAAAGGTATGCCTAAACAAGCTGGCAGCCCATGAAAGAACAGCCAGAATTGACTAGAGGCCAAGACAAACAGCTCACGAGAAAGTAGACTGGTTTCTGCTTCTCATCCACCTGTGCCCCCTGTTTCAAGCCTAGGGAACAAGTAGCAGAAGAGGGGGCGTGGTAGAAGGTAAGGGGCTGCGTTGGGGTTAATGGTGAAACTAGGTTAATGGTGAAACTACAACAATATAGACTGGACACTCATTTGATCAACTTGATTGAACATACAAGCCCCCCCTGCTGGATGGTGGGACCCATGAGCTGTGTGGGTTTGGGCACAACTGCTTGCAAATTGGTTTTACATGAAGGATGCTTGTACTCACAAATTATCACTTATTGTTAAAAAAAATGAAAACAAAACAAAACAAAAAAGCAGAGAAAGATGCAGAAAACTTACGGCAGAATGCATGATCTGGGATGGGTAGGGGTGGGGTGGGGGGAAGGGAAGGGGATATATGCCTGAACTGAATTGGAAAATGATGTATGAAATACACAAAGCATCAATAAAAAATTAATAAATAAATAAATAAATTCTGAAAAAAAAGAAAGATGTGTGTTAATTCTTGTCATTTTGTTGATTTCGTGTTGTTCTCTTTGACATGTTTTGATCAACTGTCTTGACATTGTTTATTTATTCAATGTAATTTCTCATGTGTGTTATCTTTCTCTTCAGACTGAAGTATTTTTTTTCCAATATCCT
Organism: Rhizomys pruinosus; assembly: GCA_009823505.1. Classification (NCBI taxonomy): domain Eukaryota; kingdom Metazoa; phylum Chordata; class Mammalia; order Rodentia; family Spalacidae; genus Rhizomys; species Rhizomys pruinosus. The sequence continues at coordinate 1,010,376 of VZQC01015735.1, read as the reverse complement.
CTGTAAAGCTTAATGGTCATAAATGCCTTTAATCAGTTTTATCATGGAAAGTTTCTAACTATCCTTTCATTTTTAATGCAGTTTGGCTGAACAGAACTGTCTAGGTTGAATTTTGTAACATTTCAGAACCTTGAATACATCCTCCCAGGCTCTTCTGGCTTTAAAATTTTCTGTTGAATAACTGGGTGTTATTCTATTCACCTGCCTCTATAAATGACTTGGCCTTTCTAGCAGCTGGATTTATTTTGCATTTTTAATGTTTTAACTATTCCATGAAGAATTTCTTTTTTAAAAATTTCTTTATTTATGTGTATGAATGTACTGTCTGCATGCAGGTATGTGCACCCGTGTCGTGCAATGCCACAGAGGTCAGAAGAGGGTGTCGGATTCCCCTGGAACTGGAGTTCTCCTGGAATTGGAGTTTCAGACGGTTCTCAGCCGCCATGTGAGAGCTGGGGATCGAACCCAGGTCCTCTCTAAGAGCGGTCAGCACTCTTAACCACTAGGCCATCTCTCCAGCCTGAAGAATTTCTTTTCTGAGCCTGTCTATTCAGTGTTCTGTAGATATCTTGTACCTAGATGAACCTCTCTTTCTCTTTAAGTATAGAAAATTTTCTTCTATGATTTTACTGAAAATATATTTCATGGTTTTGGTATGATTTTATTCTCTTTCTTCTATGCCCACAATCTGGAAGTTAGGCCTTTTCGTGGTATCTTGAAGCCCTCCAATGTTCTGTTCATAATTTTTTTAATTCCTCATTGACTTTCACTGAGCTTTCCTATTTCTCTGCTTCGTCTCACTGCCCTGACTCTGTTTCCCACTTGAAGCCTTCTCTTGGTGAGGCTTTCCACTGAAGTTTTTATTTGGCTTATTGAGATTTTCATTTCCAGGATCATTTCAGTTTGGCTTTTAGCTAGTAATCCTCTTTCTTTTTATTTCAGTAATTCTCTCTCTTTATTGAATCCCATTTTCATATCTTGCATAGATATCCTCATTTCATTTATCTCTTTTTGTCTTCTTTGGGTTGTTTGAATTATATACCTTTAAAATTATTTGTCTGGAAGTTCTTCAAGAGCATTCTCATTGGGTCCATTATTGTATGGTTAGTAATTTTTGGAGGAGACAAGTTGTCTTGGATTTTCATGCTGTTTCTGTTTCTGCACTGAGATTTGTCCATTTGGAGTTTGTTGGTTGAATGGGAGCGTGGGTCTGGAGTTGACAGTCTGGGGACCACTTACCAGTCAGTGCCAGGATTCAGGGTCAGGGACCCTTCATAGGTCCTGTCTCCAGCAGGAACTGGGAAGGCAGGAAAGTGGAAGTTTCATGATAACTATTATTGGATCCTTGAGCTAATGTTTGGATATGGTTTGTCCATATGTTAGGAGTTGATCCTCTTTGTGGAGAAGGTGGTCATTTAAGAGGTGGAGCCTAGTGGGAGGTGCTTAAGTTATATGGAATATGCACTTAGAAGGGATCGTGGGACAATAGCTTCTCTACATTGTAACCTACATGAGGTAACAGAGCCAAAGTGGCCCTCATCAGAATATGCACTTCAGCCTCCAAAATTGTGAACTATATAAACATATTCCATTTATAAAGATTGCCTGGTTCAGATATTTTATTTCAGTAATGAAAAACAGATTGATAAACTATATATATATAATCAGTATATTTATATATTTACTCATGGATAGTCTTTGAATATTATCGGAATTCTTCACACTATCTTTCAAGCTACTGATCTGGGCCATGCCATGTCATGGTTACTATCATGGAGTAGCCAATACCTATACCAGATATTCTGATGCAATGAAATCACAGCACCCACCAGGTGGTCTGAGAATTGGAGGAACCAGGCCAGCAGAGCACTTGGCGGCTCTGGTTTTGTAGTTGATGGCCCATCAGTGCTTTACACTGCCTGCCATGAAGTCTTCTCATCTCTAGAGCACTGAACTTGCTCTGCACTATGGGTCTTGCCACATTTAGATCCCAGTTACTGCCCCTGCTTAGCTGTTGTATTTGAAATTCCACTTTCAGGCTTGGCTATATCTGGGTCCTTGGTTCTCTTCCTATCTTGTGGGTTCTGGAAATTGAACTCTGGCCACCAGAGGTGGCAGCAACTCTTTCACCAATTGAGCCATATCTCTGGCCCTTACCTCTGGGTCTTTGGGTTCCTATCCTCCTTCAGTCCTGGCCCTTAGCTGCTTTCTTCCAGACTCTGGCTATGAATTATTCTGGCCAGTCTGGACTCTCTCCTCCTCCAAGAGTGCAAACACCCATCCTCCAAGGGCTCCTCTAGAACTTTTCCCATGAGCCCTTTGGGCTGCTGCCACTTGACACTAAGAGCCAACAATGGCTTCTTTCTAAGCTTGCCAATTGAACAACATCCTTGAGTTTAAAGTTAAAAAAAGAGAGAAGGAAAAGTTGAGATCAACAGATTAGGTAAAAAATATGAGTTTTAATACTACACTTAGAAAATGAATAATTTCTTTACAAGGCAGAGGCAGACAGATCTCTGTCAATTCAAGGCCAGCCTGGACTACAAGGCCAGCCTGGTCTACATAGCGAGTTCCAGGCCAGTTGTGGCTACAGGGAGATGCTGTCTCAAAAAGACAGAAAAAAAAAAAAAAAAAAAAGAAAAGAAAAAACTTCTTAAAAACAACTATGCAGGCAGCCTACACAGCAAAGAGCCTAACCGGAAGCCATTTTCTAAGAACCAATTTAGTCCCAGCTGGAGGTGTCTGCTAATTCTCCTCAAAGATCAGAGGTGGTGCTTTAGGCCACTGGATAGACTCACGCTCCGTCACAGCTCACGCTGTAAATGTTTAGCTGACAAGTGTGCTTCCTTGATGCAATGCAGGTAAGCATAAGTGCTCGCTCCTTAAGTTTTAGCAAGAGCAAACCAACCTATTGTGTTTCCTGCACTATCTTAGCTGCTGAGACAGGTAGCAGACATGTCCCTGTAGGTCACATTTACATCCTTCCTCCCCTGTTTGCGTCTTATTTTATTCAAGGACTGTTTACATAAAAGTGGTTTACTTTGTGTCTTGATTGTTTGTATGGTTGTTTCAGATACAGTTTACAAAAGAAAAAAATATATACCTCTTTTCATTTCCTTATAGAAAGCACAGCAAGACTTTCAAAGTCTGAGTTTTGAAGTTCACTGCCTTTGGGAGACTTGCAGTTATTTTGTACTTAAAGGGCTAGAAGTCTGAATAGTCCCCTTTCCCCCAGGCCTTTGGTTGGAAAAGCTCAACAGTTTGGGAGAAGACACAGAGATGAACATGCAATAGGAGAGAGTGGCTGGGGACCTGTGCTTCCACCCTAAGCATATAGAAGACGGCCAGAGCCGGTGGCCTTGCAATCCCAAGGCCTTGGAACTGAGAGATGAGACACAGCACTGAGTAGTAGAGTCAGATAACGACTATAAACACCTGGACCTGGAAGAGACCAGCCTCCGGGCAAGTGCCAGCTGTACACATACCAGGTGCTTGGGCTTTAACAACATCAGTGAGTTTCCACATGGTGGAGTCTGGTATGAAGGAACAAGTCACTGTGGCAGTGTGTCTGCAATCCTGCTTCGACACCAGATTCCAGTAGACTGCCAGGAGGACCATTAGAGTGACTGCTATGCTGGAAAAGCACAACATCTAAGCACCCGAGATGAGCACCCACGACAGACCAAAGCAAGATTCCACCTAAGTCCAACCTGTGAAACTAGTGAGGTTATTGGAGTATTTACAGAGTCTGGGTGAAGGGTTACTTACAGGTGCATGAGTGACCCCAAGCAGCAGCACCAAGTTCCACTGCATCATGGATCATGTAGTCCAGCTTGCAGTTAAGCATTCACTTCCTGTGTACTCTAGCATCTCCCAAGATCGCTTGCAGCTGAGGAAGGGGGAATCTCAGGTGAGGGTCTCCTAACTTTTCCTTCCTTTATCCCCTAGGGAGTCAAGAGCTCTGTTACCATTACCACAGACCAGGATGTCACAGTATTGCTCTGCTATAGTTGCCATGTCTAACCAGGGGCAAAGCCAAAGATGTCATCCTGTTATGTCTAGAGGAAAAAGCCTCCACACAACACAAGCACCACCCACTAGGCAGCTCCCATGTTGCTGAAGCAAAGTTCTAGTACAATTTATTGGAGGTAGGAAAATCCACACAGTATTACCTGACTTTGTGCACCTTACAAAGTGTTGTTCAAGTCTATGGTCATACCACCCTGAACGTGCCCAATCTCTTCTTATCTAGGAAGCTAAGCAGGGTCGGGCCTGGTTAGTACTTGGATGGGAGACTGACTAGGAATACCAGGTGCTGTAGGTTTTTTGCCTCCTCAGGAGGGGATTCCTGCGCTTTTGTCTACCTGTGCGCCCTGCCCGCCCCTTCCTCCAATGACACTCCCTCCATGAATCCCCTGCCTTGTCGCTGGACAAAAAAAAATGTTGCTCAAGATAAGATTTAGTTGGTATTTGGGTGAGGGCATGTAGGGTTTCTTTCATTCATTTCAGAGTGCACACTTACATTACTAGATTTATCTTTTGTTATGTTCATAATTTTTCTTATAAATTTTCATGCTCCTTTTAGGAAATAAATTATAAATGTATTACTTACTTACTTTTCTCATTGCTGCGACCAAACATGGAAAAGACCAAGTTAAGGGAGGAAGCGCTTATTTGGGGTCACTGTTTGGGGGTACACCCCATCGCGGTAGGGAGGCCACAGAGGAAGGAACGTGAGGCCACTTGTTCACGACCAGATGGATCAGGAAGCAGGAAAAGGGGAATTTCAGTTTCAACAGCAGTGCTGGCTGGTTGTCACGGCCAACTTGACACTATCTGGTGTCACGTGGTAAACAGTCTCAGTGAGGGATTGTCTGGATTAAGTTGACCTGTGGGCATGTCTTTGGAGAGCAGTTGTCTTTCTTAATTAGTGGGAAAATTTGCCCCCTCTGGGTGGTGCCACTCCTTAGGCAGGACATCCCGGATTGTGAGTGGAGAAAGGGAGGCGAGCAGTGGCCTGCAGGTGTGACTTCACAGCTTTCAGCTCTTGACTGTGTACACACTGTGCCTGCAGCCTTGCCTCTCCCCTCTGGTGGTGGACTGCAACCTGAAGGTGTTAACCAATAAACCCTTTCTCTCTTAAGTAACTTTTGTCCAGTTATTTTTTTGAATATTCTTATTGAGCTTTTGTACATTTCATATAATTGGTCTAAATCAAATTTTGACTCTATCCCCCATCCATATCCCTATAGCCCCCCCCCCACACCAGGCCTCATGTATTCTGTCATACATGTTAAGTCCCATCTGGTCAAGCAAGCATTTTATTCAGATGTTGTCAGTGCAAGTTCATCCACTGGAGAGAGCAAGGAAGGACTACTGTCCCTCACCCAGACGTAATCCGTTTCCAACAGTTCTCAGGCTAGGCCCAGCCCACTACCCATTTCCCTCACACCGCTCTAGGCCCTTGTCTGAGTGAATCGGAATGTTATCTTGCGCTCAACACCACATTTGCCACAACTTCACATGAACAAGAGTCCAGTGGCCTGAAAGCCTTTGTTTCTGTGTTCATGGACCAAGCCTGGCTCTTACAATCTTTCCTCTTCCACGATGCTCCCTGAGCTGTGGGTGGGTGTGGTTTAATATAGGAGCCCTATCCAAGGACACAGCCAGTTGTGGCCTTCTGTGTGCACCACACTCTGTCATACAAGGAAGCTTTGCTGCTGAGAGTTGAGGGGTGCACTAGTGTTCTCTCCATCCTGATCCACTATGCTCCAAGAGCCTTAAGGTATAAAGGTTCCACTGTAGATGTATCACCTAGAGGTGGGCATCTCTCAGATGCATATTCTCTGTGTCTGACTAGTTGTGGAATTCAGTGGTAGCCTCCATTTGTTGTGAAAAGAAGCTTCTTTGATGAATGTTTTCTTTCTTTTTTTTACCACTTTTTAATGATTTATTGATGTTTTGTAAATTTCAGACATCATTTTTTGATTCAGTTTAGACATATTCTCTTTTCCCTTCCCCCCACCCCACCCAAGATTCTGCCATAACTGTCCTGCATCTTTCTCTCAGTCTTTTTTTTTATGCTTAGGAATTAATATTTTCCTCCATTAATTTTATATTACTCTAAAATATGATACACACTCTCTACCCATATACAGTAATTACAGAGTCTGAAAATAAGTGGTGGGTGGATTCTAGAGCCTGTTGAGAGATTTACATTATAAGAACATAGTTGCTGTCAGATAAACAGAAATATAACAATAATGTTGTTGAGCTTGCCTTTTTTTTTTTTTTTTTTTTTTTTTTTTTTTTTGTATTTTTTTGAGCAGGGATTTTCCTTTAGTCCCAGCTGGCCGGGAGCTCACTATGTAGACCAGGCTGGTGATGAGTGTTTTCTTAAGTGGCATTCTTTAATTTATACACTTACTTCTCATACCAGCCTCTTTTTTTCTCTTCTTTTTTTTTAATTTTTTTTTATTTATTTCTGTATGTGTATGAATGTACTGTCTGCATGCAGGTTTGTGCACCTGTGTCATGCAATGCCGCAGAGGTCAGAAGAGGGTGTCGGATTCCCCTGAAACTGGAGTTCTCCTGGAATTGGAGTTTCAGATGGTTCTCAGCCGCCATGTGGGTGCTGGGGATCGAATCCCGGTTCTCTGTAAGAGCAGTCGGCGCTCTTAACCGCTAGGCCATCTCTCCAGCCCCTTTTTTTTCCTCTTCTAATTCTGATTTTTAAATACTATTACTTTAAGTAGACCATTCTTACATTTACAGAGAAATACATTTTATTTCAACTGATGATTGAAATCTTTATAACTATCTAACAAGCATCATTGTAGAACAGCCTGAGCCACAAACTCTTAGGGCACTGGAATGACACCAAAGCCAGCAGCACCCTCACTCCCCATGACACAGCCAGCCTCTTGTCCAGCTTCCAGATAACCATGCTCACTGCATTATGTCCATTCGACTTCTGACCTTGGTGTCTTTGGCCCCCTGTGCCCTGATGTATCTTTTGTACTTAATAGGCTTTTCCAACACCTGTCCTCAGAACATTGACACCTTTACTCTGCTTTGTCCACCTGATACAGAATCTCACATAATCTATTGATGACAATATTTTCATTGAGCATCTTGTGTTATACTGTTACTAAGGGAGTAAAATTTCTACTCAACCATAAAATAACATTTTCAAGGGCTAAGGGAATAGTCATTGCTTGTTTTAAAGCCTAACTGATTTCAGCTGTGATTTTCACATACTTAATAAACATAATAATAGAATATTTATGAACCATGATCTTTACTGAAAGCAGGGGTTTTAAATTTTTAATTTGTTGAAACCTATTGACTATAATTGCTATAATTACTCAGAATTACTGACAAAGGTATGCAAGTGTAGAATCATGTACCTTTGTTCATTACATTTTTTATTTATTTATATATAGAATTTTTTATTGTTATTAAACTTTTTCCATAGGTCATACATCATTTCTCAATCAAATCTAGAATCACTTCCCTTTCCATGCCCTCCACCCCACCTGAGTCCCTGTACTCTGCCATACATGTCCTATATCTTTTTCTGAGTCTTTCTAGAGGTTTTTTTTTTTCAGTTCTTGTTGTTATTCTCTCCAACTTGTATTGCTACAGTATATATGCATATATATACACATAGTTATATATACAAAAATATAGAGAGAGACATACATACATACATATATCACTTGAATCGGAGGATTTTTTTTTTCCTAAAAGATGTCATGTTTTCCTTAAGGAAGTGCTAGAAGGTTCCTCCTTGGCAATCCCAAACAACTACCTATGTTCATTACTTTATTAATTTTACCACAGAGACAAAATAAAAGCAGAATCCTGCCATTCCTTCTGAAAAAACATGGAGTCATAATCACTGATTACTGTGAGTAGTGGTTAATCTTGACTGGCAAGCTTGACACACCTGGGAAGAGGAAACCTCAATTGAGGAAATTCTTCCGTCAGATTGGCTTGTGGGTATTGTCTGTGGGACATTTTCTTGATTGCTAATTTATGTAGGAGGGTACAGCCCACTGTGGGCAGCGCCACCCCTGGGCAGATAGGGTAGGGTGTATAAAAAAGGTAACTGAACAGAACATAGGAAGCAGCCAGAGAGCAGCATTCCTCTATGGACTCTGCTTGGGCTCCTTCCCTCCGGACCCTGCTCCTCCTGCCCCAGCTTCCCTCAATGATAGGCTGTAACACGAAAGCTGAAATAAACCCTTTTCTCCCAAGTTGTTTTTGGTCATGGTGTTTATCACAAGAACAGAAAGCAAACTAGAACAGTAAATAACTAAATATTTCTACTACATTGTTGATATTCTTAAAAGAAATGTGTTTTTACAAAAGAACGTGTAACTATAATAATTTTATAATAAAGTGACTAGAAATCCTGAAATTCTTAAGTGAAAGCAAAAGTACTCTAATCCACCAATGTTGTTATCTGGAATTTGTCTGCTATTTTTTTTTTTAATAATTCAAAGTCTAGTAAGAGTTGAGATAAGGAAAGACTTGGAAAGAAAATCACTAATAGAATTAAAATGCAAGAGCTTTAACCAGCTTCTTTCTTTCTGCCTGTGTGTGCATTTGTGTGTGTGTGTGTGTGTTTATGTGGGTACATACGTGTATGCAGATGCATATATATGCCTGTGTGTTATGTTATGGTGTGTGTATATGTGTGTTTATGTGGGTACATACATGTATGCAGATGCATATATATGCCTCTGTGTGTGTTATGTTGTGGTGTGTGTGTGTGTGTGTGTGTGTGTGTGTGTGTGTGTAAGGCAGAGGGCACTCTAGGTGTCATTCCACCAGAGCTATCTACCTTGTTTTCTGATACTGGAACACTCAGTGGCCTGGAGCTTGTGGAGTAGACTAGGCTAGCAGGAAGTCCCAGGGTTCCACATCTCTCTGCCTCCCCAGCACTGTCATAACAATCCCAAACCAGTATGCCTGGCTTCTTCTTTATATAGGTTCTGGGGATCAAACTCAGATCCTCATGCCTTTGCAACAGCACTTTACCAGCTTAATGATCTCCCCAGACCCCCAGCTTCTTTCTGATCACCATATTCTTTCTTTAGATAAGGAAACAGTTTAAATAAAGTTATCTTCAGATTTTAACCTGGGAGATATATGCCTTTGAAAACTAGCTTGTTGGGCTGGAGAGATGGCCTAGCTGTTGAGAGCGCCAACCGCTCTTGCAGAGGACCCGGGTTCAATCCCCAGCACCCACATGGTGGCTGAGAACCGTCTGAAACTCCAATTCTTGGAGAACTCCAGTTCCAGGGGAATCTGACGCCCTATTCTGACCTCTGCGGCATTGCACGACATGGGTGCACAAACCTACATGCAGACAGTACATTCATACACATACAGAAATAAATAAAAGAAAAGAAAAGGAAACTAGCTTGTTAAGTGGATTGCTGCTTATATGATTTCAACTTTCAAAGGACAATTGTACTTCTGTGTGTCTGGTTTTAGGGAGTAGGAATGGAAAGAGAGGGAGAGGGAGAGAGAGAGAGAGAGAGAGAGAGAGAGAGAGAGAGAGAGAGAGAGAGAGAGAGAAACAGCTTTATTGTAAATGACATTGTTTATACTGCCTATAAGCCAGAATTAGACTTTTTCCCATTTACCCTACAGTTCTACAGGCTACACTTTTTCATGGGCAAATAGCCCTTGGAATTTGGACTGAGAATGAGAGCCCATAGATCCCATATCCCCTGATTTCTAGTTTGAGTTGTCAAATGTGGAGATGGGGAATAGGCAGGCTTCCAGTTATTAATCCTCCAGCTCCTTCCTTCAGGGTCAGGGCAAGCAGCCTGCCTTCTCTAGTCCTGAAAGAACCTCCTGCTGCAGACCTCTATTCTATAGTATCTGTACTGTCCCTTCCTTCCCCACTTTCAGGACTGGGGTGGTAAAACCTCAGCATGACACCAGCTCCAGGACACCACAGACCAATTATTTGTGGACCACATCTTCACATGTACAGATGCTCAGCTTACACTACAGCTGTGTCTAGATACGACCATTGCAACTTGAAAACAACACAAATTAAAAATGCATTTAATCCACCTAGCCTAAGAACATCACAGCCTGGCTGCATAGAATTGACGGTAGAATTCTGCTTGTTGTTTCCCTTCCACATCATGGGGCTGACTGGGAGATAAGTTCCTGAAGCCCAATATCTTGAGACAGGATGGGACAGCATATCCCTGGCATTGCTTCCACAAAACTATAAAGTAAAAACTGTGTGTTGGAGGACCTAAGGTTGAGAGCATCTGTACTCCCTTTATCTCTTCTGAATTACCCAAGTTGAGTATCCTCTCTCTCCTTTTCTTCCTGGGACTCTACTGAAATTGTCTCCTAAAACTGATCTTCATCAAATCCCTTCCTGAGTAATGCACCTAGGACCCCATGGGTGCTGTACAAGCGAAGTTAACTCATTTTAAAGTGTAGAAATTAGAGAGAAATTCCACTTTCCTAAAAGACAGCCCATCAACTTTTTCACAAAAACTGTAATTAAAATTTGAATGATTCGCCTCACTGACATATATAATCATACCCTTCTAACAGAAAAGTCATACAAAGTGTTTTAGACTTAATATCCTAACGAAAAGTAACAAAGGATTCTAAATTAAGACTTGAAGCCTTAAAAATAAAGAGAAGAACCTGGGTTGTCTTTCTGTTATTAATATTGTGCATTAATAATGATAATAGAGTATTGTTATTCAATGTTTAGCTTAAACCTAGACCTTGGGTCTGACTCAGGTGTTATATGTGTATCAACTTATTAAATACTCCCAAACAAATCTACAATGTCAATGTTGGTTTCACAAATGAAGAACAAAGTTGGAAGAAAAAATAATTTGCTCAAACTAGCACTTTTCAAGTTCTTCCTCCATTGTTTTAGGAATATACTAAGTAGTCATACCTGTTCAGAAATTCAAGTGTACTGGTATTTTAATTTTTAAATTATTATTATTACTCCCATTTTGTAACTGACTTTAGGTCCAGAGCCCTTAATGACAAGTTTTCAACTTGAAAATTTGCTTTAAATCAAAATTTTCTTATTCTGATGACCGCAGCAAAAGATGTATTTCTGAACATTTCGTTCAAGAAATATGTCCATATTCTGGGTATGGTTGGCATGAGCCTTTAATCCTAGCCTCTGAGAGGCAGAGGCAGGTAGATTTCTGTGACATTGAGGCTTGCCTGATCTATATATTGACTTCCAGGCAGGCTAGGACTAGGGAGGCCCTTTCCAAAAAAAAAAAAAAAAATGTCCATTTGCCCATGTAACCAACCACCATGTAACCAACCACTCTCTGATAGAATTTAAGACCACTACATAGAACAGAACTCATGCCTGGTACTGTAAAACTGGCCAAGAAGCTGTGTCTGGGAAGATCATAGACCCTCAGGGAGAAACTACTACAATTATCTGGCTAAACAGCCAAAAGTATCAAACTTCCTTGTAATACATATCTCCTTATCCACAGTTTAGTGAAACTCCCAGTCCTTATCAAGGAAACTTCTTTTTTGTGGTGGAAAGTGATTAAGTTAAAGAACCATACCTGGTCAGAGTGCAGGGAATCAGTAACTCTGGAGTGCCTCAGGGAACATTGCAGAAAAGAGGCTGAAAGTTGACAAGAGCTGAAGCTGAGAAGGCCTGTTGGAAGTAGTGTCTTCTGTATGACAGAGCCGTGCACTCGGGCACTCAGTGGTTGTGGCCAACCTGAGACCTGCACAACATCAAGCTAGGCAAAACTCCAGCCTGGGTCCGGGCTCACTAAGCCCCATCCTTAGCTGAGGAGCTTTGGCAGGTGAAGGCTGCTGAGGTTGGGAGAGTCAGTTTTCTCCAGGAAAGTACTCATTGTCAGGTTGCCCATGCTCAATGGCTGGCCCTATACCCAGGCACACAATGAAAGCAGCGATTGGACTCAGTAAACTATGACAGGAAGAGATGATGGGGTTGACATGGAGCAGGGAGGTCTTGGGGAGTGGAAAGAGGGCATAGAGGGCTGATATGATCAAAATACATTGTATACAGCCAGGTGTGGTGGCGCACGCCTTTAATCCTAGCACTTGGGAGGCAGAGGCAGGCAGATCTTTGTGAGTTCAAGGCCAGCCTGGTCTACAGAGTGCGTTCCAGGACAGCTGGGGCTACAGGGAGATCCTGTCTCAAAAAGACCAAAAAAAAAAAAAAAATACATTGTATACAAGAACAAAATCCTCAAAGAATGGATAATAATAAATAGTTGAGATATTAAAGAAAAATCAGGGTTCTATTTAATCTCTGTAAACAAACTTGGTACAGGTATAAAGCAAATCAATGTAGTAACAGTCACTAACAATGAATGAGCACTTCTGTGCATAATTTTGTAAGCAGTGGCTTATCTGATACACCAGTCCTTTTACTTGGATATGATCATTCGCATTTTACTGATAAGAAATTAAAGATTACAAACATAGAGCAATTTGCCCAAGAACAAGATTCTAATGAGAAATCTGAGCTTAAATTGAACTCTTGTTTGCTGGTTTCAGAGCTGGTACACCAGACTATCATGGCTTCTGGTGTGGACCATATGGAAATCATTATTTCAATCCTTAATGGTGTTCTAGTCTCATTTCTGTTGCTGTGATAAAATGTTAGTTCACAACTCCGGGTTTTAGTCCTCCTTGAGAGAGGCCACAGGGACAGGAGCTTGAGTAGCTGGTCATCTCACACCCACAGTCAAAATAGGAAGCAAATGCATGAATGTTCACTTGCCTGCTTTTTTCCGCTATTTCTCCCCTCTCATACAGTTCAGGACCTCCTGCCTAGATAATGGCGCCATCCACAGTGAGTTTGGGCTTTCTACATAATTAAGGGAATCCCAAGCCAATAGACAAACCCAATGTAGACAATTGTTCATTGAGAATATCTTCCCAGATGATTCTAGGCTGTGTCAAGTTGATAACCATTACAAGTGAGTATTGTTACATTGTATGGACACCACAGAAATATGAGAAGGAAAATACATGAAATATAATCCTAATCTTCCTTCTTCTGGTTCTTATTTGCAGGTGGCTCAACTCTCAAAGGTCTCTCCCCTATGGAAGGGACACATTGTGTGCACTTAATTTGGACAAGTAGTTTCAAGGTTCTCGGCACATCTTTTACTGTTATAATATTTAGTCATTCCTCATAGGAAAATAGAATGGTGCAATAAATAGAACATTATTTATTATATCTTGAATGTTATTTATTATCTTGGACAAAGCATGAATGTTTTAAAAAAAAGAAATATGTCTGTTAGTGTACATTGAAGCTGTTGATGGAATGATGGGAAATCACTGCTCATGAGCACCATGATCGTCCACATCACTGCAAAGTAAAAACAGTGGAAATACATGGCTTCTCCCAGTATTTGACCATCCACTGGGAGAATCCATATAGGCATTCTTACTTAAAAGTAACTTGGGGGGATGGAGAGATGGCTCAGCGGTTAAGAGCACCAACTGCGGGCTGGAGAGATGGCCTAGTGGTTAAGAGCACCGACCACTCTTGCAGAGGACCCGGGTTCGATCCCCAGCACCCACATGGCGGCCGAGAACCATCTGAAACTCCAGTTCCAGGAGAACTCCAGTTCCAGGGGAATCCGACACCCTCTTCTGACCTCCGCGCCATCGCATGACACGGGTGTACAAACTTGCATGCAGACAGTACATTCATACACATACAGAAATAAATAAAAAAATAAAAATAAAATAAAAAAAAGAGCACCAACTGCTCTTGCAGAGGACCCAGCTTCAATTCCCAGCACCCACATGGCAGCTAAGAACCGTCTTTAACTCCAGTTCCAGGGGAATTCGACACCCTCTTCTGGCCTCCACAGCATTGCACAATACGCGTACACTAACCTATATATAGACAGTGCACTCATACACATTAAAAAACAAAAAAAGTAGAGTGAGTTCCAGGACAGCTGGGGCTACAGGGAGACCCTGTCTTGAAAAGACAAAAAAAAAAGTAACTTGGGCAAGCAGTAAATAAATGCCTGTCGGTGACAGCTAGTGAATGATTCTATCATGCAACACAGCTTGTTAAAAGGAATATGTCAAGGGGATGAATTTCTTTAAAAAAAAAAAAAAACTGGCCTGTGAGTATGTCTCCTTAAGATGGCTCTGTATTTAACTTGATCTATCTCATTTCATCTAGAGAGCTCAGAACCACTACATAGCCAAAGAGATGTATAGAACTTGCCTTTCTGACCAATTCTGAGCAAATAATAAGCCAAAGATCATAATTTAAAAGCCTGATCATTATCAGTAATTCAATTCCCCAGTGGTGAGATTAAAACTCTAGAGTCAGCTGGGCGTGGTGGCACACGCCTTTAATCCTAGCACTTGGGAGGCAGAGGCAGGTGGATCTTTGTGAGTTCAAGGCCAGCCTGGTCTACAGAGTGAGTTCCAGGACAGCTGGGGCTACAGGGAGACCCTGTCTCGAAAAGACCCAAAAAAAAAAAAAAAACTCTAGAGTCAGAGCTAATATCTGCAGGTGTCAAACAAGATTTTCCTGGCAGAGTTCTTGCAAAATAGATAGATAGATAGATAGATAGATAGATAGATAGATAGATAGATGATAGATAGATAGATAGATAGATAGATAGATAGATAGATAGAAGTAATTTTTGTGTCTTTTGAGACAGGGTCCCCCTGTAGTTCCAGTTGTCCTGGAACTCACTATGCAGACCAGGCTGGCGTGGAAATCACAGAGATCCACCTGCCTCTGCCTCCAGAGTGCAGGATTAAAAGTGTGGGCCACATACCCAGAATAAATAGTATTTTTTTTAAACATGTGGAGATTTCATGAGGCAGAACTGTGAAATACATCACCCATTTTTTACCACATGTTACTGAAGAAATGGTACACATTGTTACATGGTGAATATCTTCATATGTACAGCAAATTAATTTCCTTGGTCGTTGATCTTTGTGTATTTGTTCTGTAACTGGGATATTCTTCATGTAGTATCTGAAACAGACAAGTGCTAGGTAGGGGTTCAGGACAAAAAGCCAAGATGGCATAGACAGGAAGGTTCCCCTTCTCCTTTCCCAGTCAAGAGCTTGTGTTTGCAAAAGTGCAGGAAGAAAGACTGTGAAAATCACCAGACCAAGCCAACACCTAGTTCCAGATTCCCAAGAGACCACTGGATCTGAGACCCACCTTCATGGCCCTGACTTGGACTAATTGGCCAGATTCCAATATCTGACTAACACATCACCATTTCCCCTCCCCTGCCCTATAAAAGTCCTTAGCATCTCCCAGACAAATGCGTTCTCTTGGTCTTTCACCACCAAAGGACATTGGATTCTCCCAAGAGTGCATTTACCTTTGTTTACTTTTTTTTTTTTTTTTTGCTCTTTTCAAGACAGGTCTCCCTGTAGCCCCAGCCGTCCTGGAACTCGCTCTGTAAACCAGGCTGGCCTTGAACTCACAAAGATCCGCCTGCCCCTGCCTCCCGAGCGCTGGGATTAAAGGCATGCGCCGCTGCGCCCGGCCCTTTGTTTACTTTCCATTCAGACTGATTCAGCCTTCATCAGGAACCTTACAATAAGTAGTAGGTATTTAATCCACTCTTACAGTGAAATAATGGTACAATTTAATGCAATAAAGGTTACTACAGAGGACATCCATGAAGCCACAAAGTCAATTCAACATGAACTTGACTTCTACAATAGGAAGGAAGAGATGGGAAGGCAGTCTACAGAAGGGAAGGGCTTTAATTGTCTATGTACAATGTTCTGTTCCTTTAATACAATTAGAGACCAGGAAGAACAGAGCAAACTGCTAAGATTGATTGACAGAGCTCTCTGGATTATGCAGTTTTATGAGCCTTGAAGTATTTCATATTTTAAAATTTTAGCAAGAGGATGCTTCTAAAATTTCACAATGGAAAGACAACTTTTAAAGGGAAAAATGCTCCAAAGTTTGTAAAGTTATCTGCAGATCTAGTTTGAGGAATGCTGATTTAGAATAAATTTATATTAGAAGGAAACTAGAAAGATAATTGGTGACTCTTCTGTGCGCTTCAAACACTGTTACCTGGTTTGGAGTTCTGAGTAACAACTGGTATGTCCATGTTCCATATCTGTAGTTTGAAAGCTTGGTTAATGCCTTATGTTAAGTTACACTGTTTCCCTTCATGTCTTTTTATGGGGTTATAATTAACCCAAATTTGCCCAATATTCTTTTAAAACTGTGTCATAGGATGGGCTATACAAGAGTAATGAACCCAACTCTTCCTATAGTCAACATTTCAGCTGCAATATTTTGGAAATTATAATCAGTATTCGGAGAAGAAAGAGGAAACTGTAGAAAACAAGAGAAACAAGAGGAAAAGATTGACAAGAAAATTAAAGAGAAGAAGACTGAAAAGAGGGAGGGATGAGGAAGGAAGAGGGGAGAGGAGAAAAAGGAGAGAAGAGGCAGGGACAAAAGGGAAGAAAACAAGATGTTCAGATATTTTCAGAAGCCAGGATATTTTGTTACAGAAAACAGTGAAAAATATTTTTTATTATTCTTGTATACTTACCCATTGACAGGAGTATATATGATTTTAAAAGGAAATTTAAGGGGTGGGAGAGAGGGCCTAGTGGTTAAGAGTGCCAACTGCTCTTGCAGACGACCCAAGTTTGATCCCCAGCACCCACATGGCGGCTGAGAACCAACTGTCTTTAACTCCAGTTCCCAGGGAATCCGACACCCTCTTCTGACCTCCGCAGCATTGCACGACACAGGTGCACAAACCTACATGCAGACAGTACATTCATACACATACAAGAATAAATTAAAAAATTAAAAAAGAGAAATTTAAACATTTATTTTTACCCATGCATATGCTTTGGTATTTGGATTCTTATTTTCAAACAAACATGATAAATGAAATCAGATTTCATTACTTTCTTTCTTCCCTGAGGGAATACACAAGGACAGGAGCTATTTCCTTAATTCCAGAAGGATTAAAAGTTAACTGAAATAACTGACGACTGAAAATTTAAAAAAACAGCAAAGCTGACATATCTAGGCTCTTTGTTTTTGCAAATTCCCTGACAAAACTTGAGCAAAAACTTTATTTATCAAGTGTTCTATATCTAGGTCTACACAAAATTTGCAAGATTAAGAGGTTTTGAAAATCCATTTTCTTTGAAAGAGAGTTCAAAATGCTGTAAGCATCAATCCCCATGGAATGTGGAGCCTCCCTGTAACAAGGCATCCATGGACTGAAACCTCCATTAGAATGTTTAAAGAAGAAAATTGTGCAGAATGCATCTTAAGGTCCTTCTTAGGATGGCCTGCATGATTATAAGCAGCAGCTAAGATTAGATGATTTCTCAAAGTTTCTTCCAGTTCTTTGATGCTAGGATTACTTTTTCAAGGTGGCTTTTGGTCAAAAAACAACGTCTGGACACTCATTTGATCAACTTGATTGAACATACAAGACCCCCCCCCCACTGGATGGTGGGACCCATGGGCTCTGTGGGTTTGGGCACAACTGCTTGCAAATTGGTTTTGCAAGAAGGATGCTTGTACTCATGGATTATCACTTATTGTTAAAAAATGGAAAAAACTGAGAGAAAGGACTGTTATGGCAGAATGCATGATCTGGGATGGGGTGGGGTGGGATGGGGGGAAGGGAAAGGGAAATAAGCCTGAACTGAATTGGAAAATGATGTATGAAATACACAAAGCATCAATAAAAAAAAAGAAAAAAAAGAAAAAGGAAAAAAACCCAACCATATTTACTGTGAAGCAGCTTATTAAAACATGAACTTCAACTGCTTAATTCTAATGCCCCATCTTCCATACTAAAAACTAGAGATATAGAATCAGATACAGTTCTCCAAGACAATTTCAAAATACATCTGAATTATGTAAATGAAACATAATACTGTTAGCCCAGATAGCAATGCACAATGAAGGTTATAACCAACGATGGAGAAGTTTGAATGCCTTCATTTATTTGAATTCTAAAAGCAGCCTTATGAGCAAGTGAACTTAATGTACCCACAGAAGCCCTCAAACAATACTGTCATTGGTTTCACCTAGGCTTAGCATAATTCACATCACTCTGGTTGGCATTATTTACAAAATGAAGAAAGTAGGGGCAGGGGAAGGTCATTTCTAGACCAGGGAGTGCCAGTAAGAAGAGTTAATATTTGTGTTTCTCTTTCTGATCCTAGGCCAGGCAGCAGTAACCATGTAGTGATATACTGTTGCCTAATTAATAATCCAGGTCTAGACACTTAATGGGTAGGAGATAGTGAGGATGTGGATAAACATTCTTCATGACTCCCACTCAAATCTGTCAGGACTGCATCATATTTTGACACCCTTTTGACATGACTTCATTCTCATAAATATTTTTTTTCTTTAAGAAAAATAAGCCATTTATCCAGCTGATGACTAAAACCACTCTCCTTTCCTAGTGACTGTGTTTGGAGATGACTGAGAATGCTGTCTTCTGACTTGGCTTTGCCCATGACCTCACATGGTTGCTGCAAACCATTGGCTCCCCTGGGCCTTGGTGTACCAGGCAGACTCTTGCTTTCTCTGGCTGAACACCCTGCATGAAGCCATCTGTCTAAACATGGAATCCCTTTACCCACATCCCCTTGTGGCTTATGTTGGGCCCTCTCAGCTGTCTGGGTCTCTTAGCAAATGCTAGCAAAATGACTCTTGGCTCCCCCTTTATTCTGAATAGTACTTAACCATGGAAAGCAAAGTTTCATAATAATGATATTTTAATCTTCCCTGACTGGCTGCTCTTTCATCATCTTGATTCTCAAAGCAACAGGTGAAGACACCCAGAAAGACATAGATTATCTTGAAGGGGAAAACTAATGAAATAACAATGGTGCATATGTAAGTCTGTCTTTTATCCTACAAACATTCCTGGTGCAGCAGCTGTGGGGATCAGAGCCCAGCTTTACCCAGTATTCCCCAGCCTTACCCAGTATACCCCAGCTTTACCCAGTATTCCCCAGCTTTACCCAGTATTCCCCAGCTTAACCCAGTATTCCCCAGCTTTACCCAGTATTTCCCAGCTTTACCCAGTATTCCGTAGCTTTACCCAGTATTCTCCAGCTTTACCCATTATTCCCAGCTTTACCCAGTATTCCCCAGTTTTACTAGTATTCCCCAGCCTTACCCAGTATTCCCCAGCTTTACTAGTATTCCCCAGCCTTACCCAGTATTCCCCAGCTTTACTAGTATTCCCCAGCTTTACCCAGTATTCTCCAGCTTTACCCAGTATTCCCAGCTTTACCCAGTATTCCCTAGCTGAACCCAGTATTCCCCAGCTTTACCCAGTATTTCCCAGCCTTACCCAGTATTTCCCAGCTTTACCCAGTATTCCCCAGCCTTACCCAGCATTTCCCAGCTTTACCCACTATTCCCCAGCCTTACCCAGCATTTCCCAGCTTTACCCAGTATTCCCCAGCTTTACCCAGCATTTCCCAGCTTTACCCACTATTCCCCAGCCTTACTCAGCATTTCCCAGCTTTACCCACTATTCCCCAGCCTTACCCAGCATTTCCCAGCTTTACCCAGTATTCCCCAGCCTTACCCAGCATTCCCCAGCTTTCCCCAGTATTCCCCAGCCTTACACAGTATTCCCCAGCCTTACCCAGTATTCCCCAGGCTTTCCATAGGATTGGGCTAGTGGAGTCAAGTTCTGGAATGCACACTTATTCACATCAGCAAGAACTGGGAGTAATACATTTTTCCTATTTTATTTATTAAATAGGAAAACTCATAACTATATTATCATTAAATTATAAGTAACTCAACTAAGTAATCAACCAAGACAAGCATAGGTAGTGAATGGGCAGAGCCATGACCTCCTCTTCCATTCCAGTGTAATGTTTAGATTCTGGAAATGCCTGTGAGTTAGAAACTCAGGAGTGCAGGAGAAGAGTGTCTTCCAGGGAAGCTCTAGCTAAAAATCCTTCATTTCATCTCCCTCTGATCAGCTGTGTGTTTATTCAACATACAATCAATGTATATCTCCTCAAGGCATGTACAGGGCTAAGCATTGACTACTAAAACAAAATGACATTCTGAAAACGAGGTGTAGGCATTCTAACTTCTTAGATACCTCATTTATGGTAGACAGGTACACAGCCACTCCTCATTCAAGCACATTATGTAGGTATTATTATTCTATATATTTAACCAAGGGACAAAACAGAGCTTTGGAGAAGTGACAGAACTTAACCTCTACCTCCGAAATAAACCATGGTCTGTATGGAGCTTACATGGGTCCCTTCTCGCTATGGCTCTCAACCTTCACAATGAAGCAAGAAAAGCAAACAACACATGGGTGGTTTCCTTTCAAAGGGATGAATTCTAGCTGCAGATCTGTATGTGACACTGTAGGAGCACAAAGGAGAGACCTTCTCTTGAGGAACTTTGGACCTAACCTGATCTGTTATAATTTCTAACGTGGGATCTCTAAAGCAGGAAGTGGGGGCGGTCAGGTTGATATTGTAACTTGGCTGGGCCTCTTGGTCCAAACTCCACTTTGGCTCAGATATGCCTTCAGTCCCAGCACAGCAGGGGTTTAGGTTAAGATCAGAAACAATTATTTCTGAACAAAATGGAGTTTATCTAGCCCATCTCATTTTCCATCTCTTATTAAGTTGGAAACCCATTTAGGGATATTTACTACATTTCTGAAATTGCTCTAAAGTTTGGTTTTGCAATTAGTTTGTCATGGCATTATGTCTAACCACAGTACTTATTTTATGGGATTGTTTCTTAATACTAAGGGAATAATTACTAATTTACTGGATATCAAATTGCTAAGATTATTATATTCTGGGGTGCAATTTATTTCTGTGTTTGGACGTGTTATACATGTGGGGACATTTGCCAAGCCTACATAAAACATTTCTAAGACTTCAAAAAGAACTGGTCATTCAAAAGCTGCTCCCAGGCTTGCAAGGACACCTCACAATTTATACCAGTGTATTTGAAATAACTGTCCCATCTCATTACATGGGAAATAAATATTAATTATTTAGTAAATCTTCATAACTAAGGGTCAATCTGTCTATGAATGTTGTTATGTCTCATGGTATTAAGAAAGGAAATGAAGCTGGGCATGGTGGTGTATGCTTTTGATCCTAGCACTCGGGAGGCAGAGGCAGGAGGATCTCTTGAGTTCAAGTCCAGCCTGGTCTACATAGTAAGTTCCAAGACAGCTGGGATTACAGGGAAACCCTGTCTCAAAAAGACCAAAAATAAAAAAGAAAGAAAGAAAGAAAGAAAGAAAGAAAGAAAGAAAGAAAGAAAGAAAAAGAAAGAAAGAAAGAAAATGAGACACTGAGAAAAATGTTAGAGAGGTATAGAAATGGAGATATTTTTAGTGAGGATTTATATAAAGATGATGAGAAAGTATGCAAGTGATAAAAGTTTGAGGAGGTTTGTTATGGCAGGTAAAAGGTGAGACTATATGAATAATCTTAATTTTCTAAGGTTCAATCCATTAGTTTAAGAAGCATAATGTATATCTAGTCAAGGTTTATTTAACAGTGCTCAGTTTTTGCCCAAGCTTTATCTACACATCACATGCACTTCAAGGTTTAGTAAAAGGATCAGATACCTGTATTAAATTAAATTGGCTACATATTTCCAGGATAAAATTGTTGTAAACACTTAAGCTAGTTTACTAATGACCAAATTAGGATTGTAAATATATAGAATTGTTGTTAATTTTCAGCCCACTCCTGGCTTGCACTGGACTTCATGTTACAGACTTGGATTAAATGGACATAGACAGGTAGTAGGTTACCTCTGGCTATGGAAAGATGTACTTTATGCTTCTCTGTATCATGCAGGTGTTACTTTTAATATTTACTTTGACCTTATTAGATAATTTGGCTCAAAAGAAGCTAGATGCTATGTCTCTGAACCAGCTGCATGCACTCCAGAAGGAGACAGTTTGGATGAGTTTGGTAATCCCTATCAGCTTATTTCCTGTCTTCAGGTATGTGATACAACTCCTGCCTTTGTAGGATATGGGAATCTTTACTGTTCCTGTTTGTAGTGAATTGTAGTAAACAGTTTACATTTAATATAGGCCTGAAATTGTTTAATTCTCTCTAGTGGGCTATGCCTGCTCAACCTATGGTGTTAAATCTCTCTTCCAGTCAGTGTTATACAAGACTGCTTGAGCTTTTACCCAAGCCTTATCTAAAATATTATACAGTAATTAAAAGTATCAGACTGGTGTAACTTAGCCTTTCTGGATGGTTAATGGCCATACCTAATGTCCATACCAATCTGACTGAGGGACTTAAGGGACAACTTTGTTCCTTGGCCTCTAAAGTCAACCAAGACCTAGGGGACTAGAGATGGAGGTATCTCTTGAAATGCCCTATGGCTGTGAGTCACAAGTCTTCCCAGGCCAGGAAGATCTTGGAGATTTTTTTAAGGGACTCTGGCCAGTGGCCAGTCTAAAGAAAGAAGGTCTACATAAAGGAGAGTCTCTTCATACTTCAAAGGGAAGCCCAGTCAAGCAAGACCTGTTGCTGTCCTCATGTAAATGGAACTGGTAAAGGAAGGCTAGAAGGAGCCAGGGTCTCCCCCCTCCAAGACCTTAGTGACCCTTAGGAACCAGATCCTCAACTGACCTTGAGAAAATAAAGCTTGGTTAATCTAGGCTAACTGTATGAACTTAAACACCCAAAAGGAAAGTGTAACCAAAAGATAAGTAATCATTATATTTCCTTTAAATTATGAGAGAGTGTGCCTCCAGACACTAGGCTTAAAGTCATATGAGATCTATTATTATCATATAATAAAATTTCTTCTTTCTATCTACCTAAGAGGAAACTCACACCATGACTATCAAAATGCATGGAAAGATCCTGAGTCCAGACACCATGGCCAAATGAACAAAAGGCAAAACCCAATAAATGGAAGCTTTGGAACCCCTCATCAAGAAATTCTAATGGACTTTTAAGTTGGACATTTAATTCACCCTGTTCTTACATCTCCTGGTTCCCTGCCCAGAAAATGTACCAACTACTCTTGCCTTCACTTCTCCTTCACAGGCACCAGTCAAGGACTCTGTTCTCTCTATAACTATACTTTTGTAGGTCTTTTAGATGGACCCACTGAGCAGGGGGTACCCCAGTTGCCACACCCTATGCCCCTTTTAAGCATGGAAGAAGTCACAGCAGTCAGCCCCCCGATTCCCTCTTGGCAACTGAGTTGACTTCCTCAGAGAGTAATGTGATAAAAATAGGAGCTAAAAATTGGGTAAGCAGTTTAGGATAAAGGACCCCCCCACCCCAAGAGCCAGTTTCTTTCTCAGCTGAGAGCTGAAGACTTCCTGTATCTTATCTTATCCTTCTGGTTGCTCTAACTTGTGGCCCATGCATCCTTAACTCACTTGTCAGATTTATTAACCAAAAGGTAAATTCTATTAAACTCATGTTGCTAAGGACCCAATCCAACCCCCTCCCTAGCAGAGATTATTCCACCCCAGGAACACCTACTGAGGTCAGCTCTTATGAGCTTCCTTCAAGGATTTGAAGATCTCACAACAACAGGGGGAGGGGAATGAAATAAAGGATTATAAAAACTCAGGGATAGTGCTCGCAGATGTCATCAAGTTCCATTTTCCCTGAGTCATTCTAGGAATGATTGTTTGCATGCTTCACTCACTTCCCCATGATTGGTTAACTTTTAACTGCTGACTCTGGCTTCTGTAATAGGCTTGCTTGCTTGGCACACTTCCCCTTGATTGTACTTCCCCTTGGTCGGTAACTTTAACTGTTGTGTTAAACACTGATTGGTTGTTGTACTACAAGTACAACAACAAAGGCTGTGTAACCCACACCTCAAGGCCCTATTCCTCCTAAGTGGTGGGCAGCATCATAATTAATTTAAACCCTACTTTAAACTCCATGTGGTCTAGTAAGTGGTCTGTCTGCTGCAACCTTACAAAAATCATTCTTTAGCTTTTGCTTTTTAAACGTCCAATAAATTTGTTTGTTGCATTTTTTTAAGACAGGAATTTGTGTAGGATGAGGAAAATGTAACACACAAGCACATAATGAATATTTTCTCTTTCTTAATTTTTTTATTGAGTTTTTTTTACATTTCATACAACTAAGAGGTATCCAATGCTGAGATAAAGGCCAAATCAGTCCAAATTAAAAGTAAACAAAGGCAGGCATTTATTCCAGGAAATACACTCTCTTGGGCAAATCAAGGACCATGAGAAAGCACGTGTCTGGGAGGTGGGGAAGGCCTTTTATAGGTTAGAAGAGGGGAGATGGTGACATGTTGGAATCTGGACAATCGGGTCAGGTCAGGGGCCTGAAGGTGGGTCTCAGATCTGGAGGTCTCATGGGAATTTGGAACTCCATCCAGTGATTTTTGCAGGTAAATGCAAGCTTCTGATGGGAAAAGAGGGGCGGGTCCTTCTGGTCTCTGCCACCTGGGCTTTTGTCCTGAACCTAGACCTAACTTCCCAGACTCTTAGGGTATAGGGGGTGACAATTCTGCTCTGGGTTCTTCCTGCTGAGCTGGGACACTGAAGGGAGAGGGAGTCTGGAGTAGGCAGGGCTGTGGGCACAGGGATATAGGGATGTAAGACCACTCTGGAGACCTTCTGGATGTGTTCCTGCAAGAAGCAGAGGAGACAAGGTGCCAAGATCAAAAGGAGTCTCCTGGTTGAGGTTGGAGAGGCTCCTCTTACTGACAGATGGTCTTGGTTGGAGGACAGGGTCTGAATATGGGCTCGCCAGTTTCATCCGTCCAGGTCTCCTGAGCATGGACGTACCAGCAGTATGTCGGACCTGGCACAGCATCACCTGGTCAGGTGAAGACTGAGACAATAACAAGACAAAGGGCAACCGGGCAGGGATGTCACAGTGTCTGGCACCTGTGGCAGCAGGGGCAGCAGAGGAAAACCATGACCCAGAAAAAGAAGGAGATAAGAATGAAGGTGCAGAGGGTGAAGTCTGCCATGCCTGGCCATTCAGACCTGTCCTTGCCGTTCTCTGGAAAACCTGAGAGTAGTGGGTCCCAGCCGCTTGACAGACCATCCATCCTGGGTCGGGGCTCTCTTCAGTCTGGACAAACGGTACCAATGTGGCTGGCCCAGTAGGTTGGCTGCTTTCCTGAAGACTGGGGCTGATATGGGATGGGTAATTTCCAGGTGTTTAGGGCTTCTGGACCCCAAAATGCGGGATGATGTGCTCCGGGGGTGTCTGTGCCACCATGTCCGCAGTTTCTCTTCAGTCTTTTCCCGGTTGGTGTCCACAGAGCTGATGCAGGGGCTGGCGTATCTGGAGCGCCCCCTGTGGGCTGACCTTGGCACACGTCTGGCAGGAAGAATGAAGCTGTAAGAGATGAGCTCAGAGACTGGGAGGGTCAAAGAGTCAAAGAGTGGTTCCCGGGATCGGAGCAGGTCCCTGGGGCGATGTGTCCTCTGCGGCTTCCTTCCTCAGGAGCTCGTTCCTTTCTTTAAGCTGGTAGTCAGGTTTGTAAGAGGGGGTGAGTAAAACAGTATTCCCTGTGGTTCTGACAGGACCAGAAGCCGGTCCCCAGGCCACAGAGTCAGCCCTGCCATTGCCCAAGGCAACTGGATCCATGGAGGACTGGTGTCCCAGCAGTGGATTATGGCAACCTCTGCTGGGAGCTAGAGTGTCTCCAGGAGTCTGGCTATAAGGGGCCTATTAACAATGAGGGCACCCTTAGTGGTGAGGGAGACCACCTCACATCAGTACATGGTCTGCGTCAACAGTGCTGGTGGAGATGTGGTCCATGAGGCTTGGCTGCCCGAGTGCCTCCACTGTTTGGGGGCAGAAGTGAGAAGGAGTCCCAGAGGACACAGAAGTGGGAAGAAGTGTTGCTGGGTTTAAGGTGGGCCTGAGGGCTAGGGTCTAAGAGAAACAGGCAGGAAACCTGAATATGTGAGGGTGCAGGGAGGGGAAGAGAGGAGTGACCAAGGAGGTCCAAAGGCCTATGTGCAGAGTACACTGTAATGGGCTATGTGTAGAGTACACTGTAATGGGCTATGTGCAGAGTACACTGTAATGGGCTATGTGCATAGTACACTGTAATGGGCTATGTGCAGAGTACACTGTAATGGGCTATGTGCAGAGTACACTGTAATGGGCTATGTGCAGAGTACACTGTAATGGGCTATGTGCAGAGTACACTGTAATGGGCTATGTGCAGAGTACACTGTAATGGGCTATGTGCAGAGTACACTGTAATGGGTTGGAAAAGGGTACATTTGAGAGCTTCCCGGGTGAGTTCAGCTGCTGCTGCCAGTGCCCTCGAACATGGCTGCCATCCACAGACAGTGGGGTCAAGCTGTTTAAAGAGAAATGCCACTGCCTACTATGAGGGCTCAATGGGTTGGGTTAAGGCCCCTGTGGCCACTCCCAACTTTTTGTCTATAAAGAGGTGGAAAGGGTGTGAAGAGTCAAGGAGAGCCAAAGTAGGGGCAGTCAGGAGGGATCCTAAGGACAGAGAAGTGGCATCTGCCATGGCAGGGTGGGAGACAGGCCCCGTGGGGGTCTCCTTAGCTGCCTGGTACAAGGGGTTTAGCTGTATTAGCAAAATTAGGGATCCAGTGGTGGAAGAAGCCCAGCAATCCCAGAAAAGAGAAGATGTAGTCTGCTGTCCCTGCAGGCTGTAGGTCTCATATGGTGTTGGCTTGATCTGACCTGAGAGTACTGGAAGGGTCTGTTAAGACTAGAGTCAAAGGAGGAGAGATGCTGGGCCAAGGCGTGGCTCCAGACCTGGTCCTTCTTGGAAAAAAGGGGGTCCTGTCCACTCCCATGACAGAAATTGATGAGGGAACTGTAGGGCCTGAGTGTGAGGTCAGTACAGAAAGGTAGCCCAGCTGTCCAACAGGAAAGAGAGGGAATTACCCAATACCTGGAGCATTAGCCTCAGCTAGACAGGGGTCAGTGGCTCTCTGAATCTGGCCACCATCAGTCCTCCACCAGGCCAAGGAATTCAGAGGCCAGAGGGTGTCGGGGTACCTGGAGCAAAGGGGCCAGACCACTGCGGCATGGCACACAGGATGAGCCCACATCTGGGCACTCAGACTTCTAACAGCCAAGCTGCCAGCAGAGCTCTGGCAGAGAGAGCACAGAGTGGTGGATGGCTTGGGTTCCTAGCCCAGTGACCTCCTTTGCCACACTTGAAGCAGGCTCCTGGTGGAATGGACTTAGGCTGGGTCCCTGTGGGATGGGGCATGATGGAGCCCCACACGTCCCACTGCGGGAATGCTGCTGGCCTCAGGGCAACTACCAGGGCTTGGGCATGGAGGTAGCCTTCTGTTGTAGCTGAGCTTGTCAGGAGGACTCAGCTGCCTCCTCTTCACCGGTACATACCTTAAAAGCTGTACCAGTTTCGGGGCTGGAGAGATGGCCTAGTGGTTAAGAGCACTGACTGCTCTCTCAGAGGACCTGGGTTCAATTCCCAGCACCCACATGGCGGCTGAGAACCGTCTTTAACTCCAGTTCCAGGGGAATCCAACACCCTCTTCTGACCTCCGCAGCATTGCATGACACTGGCACACAAACCTACATGCAGACAGTACATTCATATACATAAAAAATAAATAATTTTTTTTAAAAAAGATGTATCAGTTTCTCTTTGATTGCTGTGACAAAACGCTCTGACCAACACCAACTTGGAAAGGGTTTATTCAGCTCGCATCTCCTGGGTCACAGTTCACCACTCAGGGAGCCCAAGGTAGGAACTCAGGGCAGGAACCTGGAGGCAGGAGCTGAGGTACAGGCCATGGAGAATGCTGCTTACTGGCTTGCTCCTATGGCTCATGCCCAGCCTGCTTTCTTATACTGTATACAACAACCTGCCCAGGATGGAACCACCTATAGTGGGCTGGGCCCTCCCACATTGCTCAACTGTCAAGACAATACTCCACAGACATAGCCACAGGCGGCAAGTCCGATGGAGCCAATTCCCCAATTGAGGCTCCCTCAACCCAGGTGTGTCAAGTTGACACTAAAGCTCTCTAGCAAAATTGATCCCTTGTCAACTTGACACACAAAACACATCACTATTAAACCACCACCCTTCCAGTTCTTGTCCCCAATGTATGATGTTAACAATCACAACCTAAGACAGTACAACCTTAAAAGCCCCACAGTCCTTAAAACATCCAAGCACTTAAAAGTTCACAGTTTATTAAAAGTCTTTTTAACTGTGGGCTCCTGTAAAAATCCAAAACAAGTACTGTCTTATTTCAAAGGGAAGAATCTGGCACACCTAAGCAAAACCTAAGTCCAGCAAAGTAGCTCAAAGCTGGACATCTGGGATTCACTCACAATCTTCTGGGCTCCAAAGGGTTTTGGAAGCTCCCCTTCTCTGACTCTGCTGTCCACAGCACATACAGCTCATCTCGAAGGCCCAGGCCAGCTCCATTCCACACCTGCCGCTGCTCTTGGTGGACGTCCCATGGTCCTGGCATCTCCAAAAAGCTGGGGTCTTCACTGAAACTGAGGCTGTACCTTTACCAATGGTCTCTTCTGACCTCTTCTTGTGCCAAGCCCCACCTTCTCTCCATGACCCCTGGCTGAGGGGGCCAAACTGCCCAATTCAGTTTCTCTATCATGCTGTTACCAAATATTTTAGAACAAGTGATGGAAAACAGAATTATATACAGTTTCATCAAGGAAGAAGTTAAAGAATGGGGCGACAGCATTCAGTCCTGCTGAGGCAGTACAAAACAAAGATAATTCATCAATTGGCAATACCAAAACCTTGAAGTTGGGTACAGGAGAATGGTATTCAGGAACCTAGAATAAGAGAGGAGGTCAGAAATACAACATAACAGTGTTGGGGGAAACCTGTGTTGGTCATAGCACAGGCCAGGGCAGCAGTGCATACAGTAAAAATACCTTAAAACAGTTAATTTGGAAGAAACACCCTACATAATTTGGAGATCGAATTCAGTCCTAACAGATAACTTAAGGAACCCAGGTTCATTTTGGCCTTTGAATATAATAGGTTTTGTGGACAATATAATCATAAAGTGGCCACTTTTTGACAGACACATAAAACAGTTAACAAATATGAAACAGTTAACACATATGGACAGACACATGACTTATGCATGACTTAATCACATAAATATACTGATCAGTGATCACAGTTAAAGGGGGCCAGCTTTAATCATGGGAGCCTGGCTGACAGCAGCCAAAGCTTGCCAAAGGGTGAGTTAGTGTGGATGGGGCAGCAGGGACGGCAGATCTGGCTCACAGCACAGTCTCGCAGCACAGCCTCTGTCTCTAACAGGTATTGCATTTACCTGCTAATTTAATGAAAATAAATTTGTTAGTGGAAAAATCAAAGTCCTTTTCTTCAAGGGAAACAGCTGGATAAAATCCTGCTGCTGGAGGTCAGTTCCCAAAACCAGCAGAGATGGGACATGTTGAGCACACCTTCTTAATCCCAGATACAGAGGCTGTATCCAGAACAGAAACAAAAATCCATTTCTGAATAAAATGGGATTTATAAAGAAAACTGACAAGGGGATGGAGAGGTAGCCTAGTGGTTAAGAGCGCCAATTGCTCTTGCAGAGGACCCGGGTTCGATCCCCAGCACCCACATGGTGGCTGAGAACTGTCTGTAACTCCAATTCCAGGAGAACTCCAGTTCCAGGGGAATCCGACACCCTCTCTGACTTCCGAGGCATTGCACGACATGGGTGCACGAACCTATATGCAGATAGTACATTCATACACATAAAAAATAAATTAAAAAAAGAAAAAAAAGAAGAAAAATGACAAAGTGGAGAACCTGGTCAAAATGCCAAAATCTGAAAGGTAAAAAAACAAAAACAAAAAATGGCATTTGTTAAAAGCCAGTAGCTTACGCAGCAATATCCATAAAAATTATTTTAATTAGAAACAGATGAAAATACAGTGATAAAATTGCAAAATCCAATAGTAGACATTTTAGGATTACTTTCTTAATCTGCCTGGTAAATGCATCCATGCCATGAGGGTTGGGTCAAAATGTTGACCATTTATCCAAGCCATGTGGTCTGATCAAAATGGTGACCATGTCAATTTGAATCGGGCATGGGAATGGCCAAGAAGGAGAGATCTGAGGAAGGGAGTACAAGAGGGAGCAGATCCTGGAAAGCCTGCATGTAACCAGTTTGGAAAAAAAGAAAAAAAAAAAAACTGTATGTGTCTACTGGGTAGGATTTGACCCACAGTTGCCCATCTCCGAGCCTGGAGATCTCAGAGGGGCAGAAAAGCGTCCTGTAATGTACCTTGAAATCTGGATGAGCATCTTCAATCCAGAGAGATGCCTCACAACGGAGCCTGGCTCTGCACTCCTCCCCCAAAACAGCCAGTAGGCACTGGGTCCACTGGGCTAAGGTCCCTGAGCAACTGTAGACCCTGGCCCCCGAGGCCGAGAAAAGAAAGCGTGGGCTGAAGAAAGAGTTTGTCCCGGTGTTGGAACGGCCTTCAGGCAGGAGCTCCGCAAGGCAGAAATGAGGCAACAGTTAACAGACTTACTCCGGGTCAGAAGCCGTAGGCATCAGGAAAGGAAAGTGGTGTCCCCGAATGTCCATAGGCCCTGGGCCCCCTAACTGAGGAAACATAACTCCTTCCCTATAGGGCCACCAAGATAAGAGGTATCCAATGCTGAGATAAAGGCCAAATCAGTCCAAATTAAAAGTAAACAAAGGTAGGTATTTATTCCGGGAAATACACTCTCTCTGGCTAATCAATGGCCCTTTATTGTGAAGAACCATGAGAAAGTGCGTGTTTGGGAGGCAGGGAAGGTGTTTTATAGGTCAGAGGAGGGGAGATGGTGACATGTTGGAATCTGGACAATCTGGTCAGGTCGGGGGTCTGAAGGTGGGTCCCAGATCCAGAAGTCTCATGGGAATTTGGAACTCCATCCAGTGATTTTCACAGGAAAGCTTCTGACCGGAAAAGAAGGGAGAGTCCTTCTGGTCTATGCCATCTTGGCTTTTATCCCAAACCACAACCTAATAACATTTCTTTTTCTTTTCTTTCTTTCCTTCTTTCTTTTCTTTTTCTTTTTCTTTCTTTCTTTCTTTCTTTCTTCTTTCTTTCTTTCTTTCTTTCTTTCTTCTTTCTTTCTTTCTTTCTTTCTTTCTTTTTTCTCTCTTTCTTTCTTTCTTTCTTTCTTTCTTTCATTTTGGTCTTTTCAAGAAAGGGTCCCCCTGTAGCCCCAGCTGTCCTGGAACTCACTATGTAGACCAAGCTGGCCTTGAACTCACAGAGATCCACCTGCCTCTGCCTCCCCCTGAGTGCTAGGATTAAAGGTGTGCACCACCACACCCATACATTTCTTAATCCAAATTAGACCCCTTCCCCATCCATGGCCCCCCACCTCTGCCAGAACTCATGCATTCCGCCATACATGTTAAGTCCTGTCTTGCATCTTTTTCTTAGTCTTTTTTTAACTTTTCAATGCAGAAGTATACTATTTGGGTCTGTTCTTTGAACAAGTCTGTTTTGCTGTTGTTCCCTTTAATTTTATATTACTCCAAAATGCACATATATACACTCCACACATATACCAAATTTACAAAGTGTGAAAATCAACTATAGGTTCATTCCAAAACACATTTAGGAATTCACACTTGCTCAGGAATTAAGATCAACAACTGACAAATGGAGCCACATTAAAGTAAAAAGCTTCTGTGCAGCAAAGAAAAAAGAGAAGAGGAAGCTGAAAGACTGGGAGAAAAACTTTACCAACTATATATCTGATAGAGAATATCCAGAATATACAAAGAACACACACACAAAAAGAAAGAATCAAGAGCACAAATGCCTAAAATCTGGACTGTGGATCTGAACAGAGAGTTCTCAAAAGAAGAAATAAAAATGTATAAGAAATAGCTTAAGAAGTGTTCAACAACCTTAGTAGTGACAAAATATAAATTAAAATTCCTTTAAGATTTTATCTTATCCCAGTCAGAACAGCTAACATCAAGAGAACAAATGACCAGAAACACTGGTGAGGATGTGGGAAAGGGGGATGGCTGGTGGAATTGCAAACTGGTATTTTCCACAATCACTACAGCTGGGACTACAGGGAGACCCTGTCTCAAAAAGACCAAAAAAAAAAAAAAATAGATTTACCATATGACTTGGTATAGGATTGCTCTTACTCCTTGGCATATACCCAAAAGACTCAGTAGCCTAGTTTAGAGACACTCATTCCGCCATATTTGTTGCTTTACTTTTCACAATAACTTGGAAATGGAAACACTTTTAATATCCTCTCAACTGATGAATGGATAATGAAATTGTGAATGAACTACAGAATGAAGTTCTACTCAGTGATAAAGAAAAATAGGTTCACGAAATTTGCATGCAAATGGATAGAACTAGAAAGTGTTGTACTGACACATTCCAGGCAGAAAAACAAGAGACATGCATTCTTACTCATTTGTAGATCCTTGTTCCAAATCCTTAGATACAAGGGTACCTCTTACCACTCATCAAAAAGCTTCTCCCAAGATGGACACTATGACAATGCTACACAACTGGTCAAATGCCGACAATAAGTGACTTTGATTTGCCCAGCCTTAAGTAACACATCTACAAGGCAACCTCTATGCCTAAGGCTCAGGGAACGTTGTGGAAGAAGGGGTAGAAAGAATGTAAGAGCTGGAGGGACAAGACTCCTGCTGCTAGTTAATGCATTCCTGACAGGACAGGGAAGCCACACCCATGAAATCTCCATACGGTGGTCTAACGCAATTTGCACAATGAAAAGCTAGTTGATATAGCATGGTGGATGTGGTAAATTTCAAGGGATCCCACCTCAAGATGAAAAGCTACAAGCAATCTATAGATGAGAATCTCTTTCCTACAAGGGCTAGCTCCCTGAGAGGTTATCTAACTCTAAGAAGGCAGCCTTAAACACAGGTACACAGGAGGACCACTAAATGATTGTGTGTGTGTGTGTGTGTGTATGTGTGCACATGAGTGTGTGTGGAGGTCAGAGGTCAACCTCTGATGTCATTTCACTGGAGCTGTGTGTCCACCTTGTGCTTTGAGACTGGCCTAGAGCTCATCAGTTAGGCTAGGCTTGCTAGCCAGTGAGCCCAGAGCTTCGGCTATCTCCACCACCCTATACTGGAAGTGTAAACAAATACCCCTGCACCAGGCTTTTTTACACGGTGGTGCTGGGGCTCCAGACTCAGGTGTTCACGCTTGCATGGCAAGCACTTTACTGACTGAGCCATCTGCCCATCCCAAGAAGCACTCTTTTCTTGTTTTCTAACAGCCAAAGCGTCCGTGTCTACCCAATCTATATGGTGTTGGTCTTGCATAATTATAAAAGTAATTACATGGCTCTTGTGAAAAATGTGCATAGAAAGCCAACCAGGAGACCCCCGTGCATAGAAAAGCTGCTGACTCAGAGTCCTTTTAGTCTGCAACTCTCACCCCACTGTTACGGGCTAGAAACAAGCACACAGACAGTGGAAAATTGCAAGGAAAGTTTATTATGGCTGAGCAAACTGTCCCTCACTCTAGAATAGGGACAGCAATGTGATCTTGGGGTTTGGGGATATATATATTTACAGTCATTTTTTTAACAAGGGCGATGTATAACCAGTCTTAGAGAAGCCTTCTACAGAGCGTATTTGATAAACATATCAAGCATTTAACAAAGAGCAGATGTACGGGGTTAGCTAGCTAAACTCACCGCACTTTAGGACTTGCTGGTTGAGAACAGGCCCTGATGCATTCCTGAATTCTGCATCCTAAGAGTTCCCCAAACCAAGGGTGTAGGGGCCCATGCCTTGAATTGTCACCACGCTTTCAACCTTTGCACAGCAGAGATCTATATCAAGATCAGGAGTGATTTCTGAACAAAATGGGGTTTATCTAGTCCACCTTATGGTCTGGCCCACCTCACCCACCACCTGCGCGGTAGCCACAGAGGAGGGCAAGGCATCTCCTTTGCAAACTCAGAATACCTAGGTGATCAGTATTTGGCTATTTTTCAAAGAAAAGCATAAATTTAAAAATTCTGTCAAATAGCATAAGAAATGGAACTGCAGGGGTGAATTTTTGTCAATCAGACCTCAGACATTTTCAGAATAGGAAGCAAGCACATAGACCAGCAACAAAACTCACTACTGTAACAACTTTCATTAGGAGACTCCTAACTGGAAGGTCTTCCTCACCGCCTCTTTCAAGTGTATGGAGGAAAAGAGCCAATATGAGCATCACCGAGGGGGGCACAGTGGAAAAGAAGGCGGGGCGTGTCTGAGAAGGGCATGCGCAGTCTACTGTCAGTGAAAAGTGCAAGGACCTGGCTCCGTAGTTGCCTTTCCACACACGCAGGCATCTCCAGGCAGTGCGGCCTCCTTCCCTCTCCCTACTCCCAGTGGGAACCTTTTGTCTGGAAAGTTTACCTGGAAAACCCCGGGAGCACGCGCCTGTCTTCAGGGAAAGAGAATGCAGACAGCCAAGCACAGTGGCTGGAATTGGTGAAGCATTTGTCAGAGCTACACGCAAGTGCAGAGTCAACAGATGCACGTGTCCCAAACCTGTGGCTTCCGCCAAGAGCCATGCTAATTGGAGCCAACACATTTTTTTTTTATTTCAGTGAGTTGATTCAGTTACAGTAATTTAGACATGATCTCTCCCCACACAGGAACCAGACTGTAACTCTTTTTTTTTTTTTTTTTTTGTCTTTTGAAGACAGGGTCTCCCTGTAGCCCCAGCTGTCCGGGAACTCGCTCTGTAGTCCAGGCTGGACTTGAACTCACAAAGATCCGCCTGCCTCTGCCTCTGCCTCTGCCTTCCAAGGGCTAGGATTAAAGGCGTGCGCCACCACGCCTGGCTCAGACCGTAACTCTTAATAATGGCCAAAACGACCAAGAGCAATGCCATCCATCACACCACGCCTGGTATAGAGACGCCCAGGGATCACAGGCTTTAAATGATGGATAATAGATTGTGGGTTTGTTTTTTTTCCAAAATGGAAAAACTGAATAACCTGTGTTTGTTGTTTTTCTATTTTAGTCACAGCAGAATGTTTAACCACTAAGTTGATTTCACAATTTTTGGGACATGTTTATACAATAGAAGCATTTATACAAAGACTAATTTAATTTAGTTTTTTTTGTTTGTTTGTTTGTTTTGTGGGTTCCCCAACCTCAGGCTTGAACCTAGAGCCTCTTGAATGCAAGACAATATCTCTACCACTGAGCTGCACCCCCACCCCAGACTGTCTTTTCCTTGATGAAAGATTTCTCCACTGAACAATGAGAATGACCCCATGCTCTCAGGTCTCCAGCTGAGGACCCTCACACCTCCTCCAGCACATTAGATGGGACCCTTCTGCACATTTCTGCTCCAACATCCCCAGCCCCAGCACTAACCTCTGAAGGGCCATCTTGAGAACCCTCTCAAGTTTAGGCACTTTCCAGGCACCTGTCACCTGGAGGCTGCTGTGGCCACATTCCTTACATAATTATCTACAACTGAATGGTCTGAACTGGATCTCCAGGCAAGCAATCTCAAGTACAGAAAACAGAGTACAACCCACCTCTTTCTTCCTTTTAGAGCTTACCTGCTCTAATCACAGCATCTAGTAGGCAAGCTCGGATTCCTTCTGTCTCACAGGCTGTGCAAGTCAGCCTGGCTGTACATGTGATCTACCCAGAATTCCTCTTGCCAGTTTGCCTACACAGTCCAGACACATGGCTCCAGAGTAGCCTCTCTGTTCCTCCCCAGGGTGGTCCCCCCCCCAACACTTGCCTTCTGGTCTACAACAACACTAGTAAGAGTCATGATTGACATCAATATCAAGTTTTTAGAAATTAGTGCAAAATCAGTGCTACCTTAGATAACAAGTACACATTTAACCAGAAGTAGATTAGATGCATGAAAGTTGTAAAGAGGAATTCTAATTGATGCTTCCTTATTGTCATTCTGTCCTGAAGCAGAAAAAATTAGTATCTATTTAAAAAGTTATGTAAGCTGCTTCCTTGAGCAGATTTCGTTACATACTTTTACTGTTTATGTGATAATTTATTCTAGTGTGTCTAATTAAAAAAACAATGCAAGACACAGTGAACCACAACTGGCCCACATGCAGAGAATAAGAGGCTGTTTATTCCTGAATAGGACATCTATGTGAAAATTCTGCCTCCCAAGGCTTAGGGATCATTATTGGAAGTAGTAAAGAGGTTGTAAGAGCCAGAGGTGACGAACGACCACAAAAAAAACAGACAGCGGGTGAGTTACTCATATGAACCCACAGCAATGGTGACACGACAGCTTGTGTCAGATCACATCCCATGCTGTTCCTTATGCCAAGTACCTGTCTCAATCTCACTCCCAAAGGACACCTACTTCCCTCACTTTTCAGCCTTTAGCTTGCATGACTCCACCCTCGTCAGTAGGTTCTACCTAATATTATCTCCTATTGCTCATTCTTTGACTCATTTCTTTGCTTCTCATTTATTGTCTGTCTCTCTCAATGAGCTGTGAGTTCAAGGCAGAGCCTGCTTGTTTATTCAACAACAAATGCTACAAACCTAGTAAGCCAATTGCTGTGTACTAAGTGCTCAAAAACATTTGCTGGATAGGTAGGGGAAAGCAATTTGAATTGGGTACTTTGAGTAGAAAGTATCTGACATCAGAGGTTTACTATGTAGCTCAGGTTGGTGGATGGTGAAGACAGAGATAAAAATAAAACAAAAGGACAGTGGGAAAGCACTAGTACAGAAGGACACTGGAGGCAGACTTGGATGGTAGACAACCTAATATTTGGGCAAGGAGCACTGTGGACCAGGCGTGGTGTACCCCATGACTGACTAGCAGCTGATGCTCTGGGCTGGTGCCGTATGTCATGAGCAACATCAACGTGGGACTCCCCTCATATCGACTAGAGTGACAGTCCCAAGAAACACTGTGATCAGTTTGCAAAAGCATGTCACTAAGAACACAGACTGTGTATACTTGAGGTTCTGTACCAAAAGGATGATATTGTATGCATTCAAATAGGTGTTTTTGATACCTCCCATGTGGCTATTCCATATTGAAAAAGTCATTTGTGAAGAAAATCTGACAGAGTCTTTGGGAAAGCTCTACAGACTGTGAGGATGTACCTATGGTTCGGAAATACTCCAGGCCACACGGTGTTATTTACTACATGTACAGACCTGGGGATAAGAATTAGCTGAAGCTTTTCGCCATCACTCAGTTCTCTACATCTATAACTGATATGCATTAAAACATTAGAGCAACAGAATACCCAGCCTATGAAAAATCTCCAGGGAGAAATAAATCATGGTGTTTGTGGTAAATCCGATCATTGTCATGGGATCTCCATTCTTACTTCAACACATTAATCCTACATTAAAAGGCCAGGAGGACAGGACACAATCCTTGTATTCACCAGCAATTAAGATCAAAGCCAGTTTTCACTGGTTTAAATCAACATTATCTCATACCCAAGAAACTCAGTGTGCACGTTGGTTGGGAAAATAAGACCAAGGTGATGGTTTGGCATTAAGTTTCTTAGGCTGATGGAAAAGCCCTTGACCTAGAAAAAGAAAAAATGAACAATAAACTAAAGAGGAAAAACCTTGGCCTTTATCCCTTTGGTATGAAGGGGCCGGCATGGGAGAATAACATTGGAATTGTTCCCAAAATGCTTATTAAGCTCCCACGGAGAGTGGTGTTGGAATCTTAAGGACAGAATTAAATGAATTGCTCACCTGTAGGAAATTGTGGGCATATCTAGAAACACTAAATTCTTTATCCCTTTTAGCTTCCTGATTAATGGCTCGTTGCTCCAATTTAATATGTAGTGACAGGTATGACATGTACAGTGTACAATATGGTTTGTGCCTGAAGATACAGAGATCTGATCCAGAATGTTAAGTGGAGACACAAATGCTGCCTGTCATTAAGGTTTGAGAGGCTGGGGCCTGTTTGTTGTCTTTCAGATCCAGACCAGTGATTGAGAGTCAATAAAGTTGTAAGAAAGTACAGGAAATGGAGTAGAATATCATAAGGGCAGAGAATGAGATGTGCTCGGACCAATTCAGGTATGTCCGATCCTGAATTTTGGATTTAACATCAGACACTAGAATTGAGAGTTCTTGTGCTATTCTCCAGAGAGAGCTGCTCTCTAACTAGCCTGCCTCAGGCCCATAGCAGAGAGCCACTGGGGAAGCCCATCAGACACTGGGAGGGACCATTCCTCCTGCTATGGTTTGGACTGTGGGTCCCATAAAGACTTCTGTTAGAACTGTGTGCTCCAGAATGGAGCTACTGGGCGGTGGTGGAACCTTTATGTTTTTGGTCTTTTTGAGACAGGGTCTCCCTGTAGCCCCAGCTGTCCAGGAACTCACTCTGTAGACCAGGCTGGAACCTTTAAGAGGTGGGGCCTCCCAAGAGATCTTTTGGTCACTGGGTGTCTGTGAAGAGGATTGGGAGGCCCTGGCCCCTTCTTTCTTTCTCCTCACCATGAGTTTGTGGTTTTGCTGCTCCGCATTCCTCATTCCTTCACCATGGAGTGCTGCCTCTCCACAGGCTCAAAAGCAGTAAGGCTAACTGATCACCAACAAGAATCTCCATAACTGTCAGTTGAAATATTCCTTTTCCATTTTTAAGTTGATAACCTCAAGTGCATTATTACAGTGACAGAAAGCTGACTAATAGATTTCCCATTCTCCCAGGGCCAGGAAATAGAAAAACCATGTATGACACTTCTCAACTGTGTATGACCATTACCTGGCACAACTTTCCCTAACCTCTAGCCATGAAATTCTCCTCCATTAGAGATGTAGAAAGATCCTTCCTTGTAAGGGGCCTGTACTTGTGCTGACCACACCTGAACACTGTCAAGAAGCAGTTCCCACTGTGGATGTTAGAGTGAATGTTACCAATATAAAGTTACCATTAAATATTAAATATTAAACATTAAATATTAAAAGGCTATTAAAGTAAATCAGATTCCCTTAATCTATTAGTTCCCCACAACAAATAAGACCTGGAGTTACTTAATTGCCCAAGAAATATTGCTGACCATCTTTGTTCTGTCTCTGCTTGTGGTGTTTTCCTTTCTTACTGAGAAGTCCATCTGAGGAGTCTGTGTCCATCTTGTTTTCCTTTCTTCCTAACACTAATTCACTCTCCATTTCCATCTTTGTTACTCATATGTAAGTGAAATCAAGAAAACCGTGATAACCAGAATAACAGTGCAACAAAAAAATATCTACCATGTAATAACTAGAATACCATAATCCCAGAATAC
Organism: Rhizomys pruinosus; assembly: GCA_009823505.1. Lineage (NCBI taxonomy): Eukaryota > Metazoa > Chordata > Mammalia > Rodentia > Spalacidae > Rhizomys > Rhizomys pruinosus. Next base: position 971,012 of record VZQC01015735.1, on the reverse strand, counting down.
ATTACACCACATGATGAAAGATACTTCGCAGGTGTGACTGACGATCTTGAGAGCGAAGAGAATATCCCTAGTTATCTAACAAAGTCCAACATCACCACAAGTGTCATAATGAGAAAAAGGCAAGAAGGTCAGAGTAATAATAATAACAACAACAATAATAATAATAAAACAAAAACACAGGAGGGTTGCCAGGGTGGGGCCACGAACCAAGAAATGTAGGCTTTTCTGAATCTGAAAAGGCAAGGAATGGATTCTGCCCTGCAGGTTCAAAAAGAACCAGTCCTGCAAACACCTTGACTTTGAGTTTCTAAAATCTCAAACTATAAAAAAATAAATTTTTATTATTGAAGATGCTGTTTATAGTAATTTATTATAGCAGCAAAAAGGAAACTTTTCCAGTATAGAAGCCTTTGAAATTCTGTTTTCTTTAAAATACTTTATTATTTTCATTATGTGTATGGTTATATTGCCTGCATATATGTAAGTGTACCCGTGTTGCACAGTGAACGCACAGGCCAGAAGAGGGTGTCAGATCCCCTGGAACTGGAGTTACAAACAGTTGTTAGCCACCATATGGGTGCCTAGAACTGAACCTAGGTTCTATTCTGTAAGAATAGTCAGGGCTCCTAACCACTGAGCCATCTCTCCATCCCCAATACTGGCTTTTTTAGATCTTCGATAATTTCCTTGACAGTCATCTACACTATGAACCAATGCAACACTTTGTTTCATTGGCTGAACAGTAGTCCTTGGAGTTGGTGTAAGACATTGTGTTTAACCTCTCACCTGTTGAGGAGCGGCTGGTTTCTTCCCATCTCTAGTCTGTTATGTCTAAAGCTGCTTTAAACATTCACATACAGGTTGGGGTGTAAACACACATTTCTACTTCTCTTGGGTGAATGAGACAGATTGCAATTCCTGGGTTCTATGATAACTGAACATTTTGTTTTCTAAGAATCTCCCACTGTTTTTCAGGGGGCCTGTACATTCCCACAAGAATCAGAATCACTTCCATTTTCTGGGGTTGTCAATCCTTTATTTTCACATGTTCCGATAGAGTACAGCAACATTCTGTTCAGGTTTATCTTACTTTTAAAATATCTTTTTGTAAAATTTTTATTGAATTTTTGTGTATTTCAGACAGAACGTCCCAATCTCTATACACCTTCCTCATTGGCCCCTCCCATAGCTCCGCACTGGCCCCTCCCATAGCTCCACTGGCCCCTCCCATAGCTCCACTGGCCCCTCCCATAGCTCCCCCACTGGCCCCTCCCATAGCCCCCCCGGCCCCTCCCATAGCCCCCCCCGGCCCCTCCCATAGCTCCCCCTGGCCCCTTCCATAGCCCCCCACTGGCCCCTCCCATAGCTCCACTGGCCCTTCCCATAGCTCCCCCCTGGCCCCTCCCTTAGCCCCCCCACTGGCCCCTCCCATAGCCCCCCACTGGCCCCTCCCATAGCTCCCCCTAGCCCCTCCCATAGCTCCCCCACTGGCCCCTCCCATAGCCCCCCCACTGGCCCCTCCCATAGCTCCCCCTAGCCCCTCCCATAGCCCCCCACTGGCCCCTCACATAGCTCCCCGATTGGAATTCATACACTCAGTCATTTGTGCCAAAGCCCATTCTGTCAAGTTAGTGTCACCAGATGTTCCTCAGTGCAAGTTAATCCACTGGGATCTAATCATCCCACCCAGAGTCGCTCCGTTTAGGAAGATCAGCTTTTCCTCACCTAGCAGTAATCAGCTACCAGTACTTCTTCAACTAAGATCGGGGTCTGCTGACCATTTCCACAATTCTATGCTGGGTTTTTGTCTGCTTGAGTTTGCATGGGTCTGGTGCATACAGACACCCTGGATCTTACAACCTTTCTGCCCACTCTTCTGCAATGGTCCCTGAGCCCTGGGTGGATGAAGTTAATATAGGAGTCCTGATTCTTGATTTTCTACATTTTGGCCATTTGTGACCTTTTGTGTTCCTGGCCCTCTGTTGCATGAGCGAACTTCATTAACGGGAACTGAGAGATGCATTAGTGTTCTCTTTACCTCTTGTTCCATCTTCCATGAACTTCAGGTGCTAGAGGTTGCATTGTAGATATGTCACTTAGGCTTGGGCAATCACAGACAATCTGTGTGTGACCAGTTGTGGAACTCTGTAATAATCTCCGTCTGTTATAAAAGAAGCTTCTTTGATGAGTAGTGACTAGGATTCTTGTCTGTAAATATAAGGATCCGTATTTTGCACATAGTAAGGAATTACATTTGTCTAGGGATATGACAGGTTTTCTCTAAAGATCCATGACCTCTCCAGCCTTGTGAATTTGGGTATTTATAGTACCACCCATGAGTTCCTTCCCATTCAGTGGGCTTTAAATCCAGTTGGGTAGCTGTCGATTACCACCAACATAAAGTGCCACTACTGCACCAGTATGGTTTGCTGTGCCAGTCACTGTAGTGGTTATTAGGACTTAAATCTGGGGGTGGACTATTGATTGATATTCTCCTTAGTAGCTTGCTTTTTCTTAATCGTTGCTTTTTTGTCAGTGAGCCACTTTAATTTTTGTTCGAAATCTGAGCTTTAGTAAAAGGTTTGATTTTTATCTAAACTGTAGATGTCCAATTGCTCCACCATCACTCATTGAAAGAGCAGCCCCCCATCACTTTTCACCTCTCGCAAAATTCAAAAGAGTTTACTTATGCAGGTGGGCTTGGGGGTTTTCCGGCCCACCCTTGGTGTCTGGCTTCCTGAAGAACTACGGTAGTCCCCTGTGTCATCATTCTTCATCAGGATTGTTTTAGCTATTCTAGCATTTGGATTGTTACATACAAACTTTAGAATAAGGTTGTCTAAAAAAGCTATTGGCATTTTAAAAGATATTGCATTGACCTATCAATCAATTTAGGAAGAACAGAATTTTTACTGTACCACAATTTTCCATCTATAAAAATAGGTTGTTGCCTCCATTTATTTAGTTTTTTTTCTTTTTTAATTGAAACAGAATCTCATTATGTAGATCTAACTGGCCAAGAACTTACTATGTAAACCAGGCTACCCTTGAACTTACAGAGATCCCCCTGCCTCTGCCTCCTGAGTGCTGGGATTAAAAGATTGTGCTATTTAGACTTTTCAGATTTCTTTTACTAGCACTTGATAACTTTCTTTTTTTATTATATATATATATATATGATTATGTTACTAATCAGATCTAGACCCGTGTCCCCCACCCCACCCCCCCCACCCCACCAGAGCTCACGCATTCTACCAAACATGCTTTTCATCTCTTTCTCAGTCTTTCTCAAAATTCTCCATGTGGAAGTTGACTGTTTTGATCTGAAGTTCACTGATTCAGTCAGTTCTTTGATGCAGTCCTTTCTGTTGTTTTTGTTGTTGTTGTTGTTTCCAATATGCATCACTCCCAACTACTTGGACAAAAGCAGCACTTGATAACTTTCAGCATACACATCTGGAGTAAGTTTTAATTTTTACTTAAGTATTCCATTTGAGAATTCTCTAAACAGGAACATGAATGCTTTCATTGTTGTTGTTGTTATTATTGTTATTTGAGCCAATTAGAAAATCCTAAATGGAACACACAGGAATTCTGACAGAAGAGTGCTGTGCAGAACAGTGTGGAAGACAAGTGATCAGAAGGAGAGGCTGTGGAAAGTAGAGCAGTCTTATCCATTCAGTCACAGGAAGAATAGTTGGGCCACAGCCTTTCCTCTGTGCTAGTTCCTCTGTGTGAAGCTGGAGCTACATCACAGGATGAAAGGCCTTTGGTTCCCATGATAGAAACTGGAATGCTGAGCCTGTCTTGCATGCTAGCCTTTATTTTGTGAAAAGGGAAGCACAGGCTGCCTGTGGAATTTTCTCCTCACTCTGCATGAGTTTATTACTTCTTTAACTCTCTGGGGATATCCTCTATCATCAAAAGGTCTGGGGTTTCAGAAGGCATGCTCATCGGAGGAGCAGACACACCTAGTCTCTTGAACTTTAGGGGCAACAGCACAAAGCACTCAGGGAGTTCGCAGTGGCAGTGCCCACAACAAAAACAGAAACAAATCTCTTGCCTCCTGGCTCTGGGAGAGGGATTCTTACTGGCCGCTTATGATTGTCCAGCGCCCACCATTGGACCAGAGCTTGAAACCAGGAACTAGAAATACACAGTGCATAAAGTCTTTGAAGAGCTAGCTGGCAAAACAGAAAAGCATTCAATACACTGTGCCTAGTCTACATATTTGAATATTAAAACTTCTTGCCATTATAAATATGGAAATAGAAAGTCCCTATATGTTTAGTCAGTGTGTTCACCAGGAACAAAGATGAGTTTGCCCTAAGTTGTTCAGCTGAGTCATGGACCTTCTGCCTTAAAACTTCAATATGTAAAAAGCAGAATATTGAGATTTTTACCAACTAAGTTCAGGAAGGACAGACAAACTTAGTGATTAGATAAGATGAGCACTGAAGACTGGGGTAGTGTTGGTATTTTCCATCGCTCGTGAAATTTAGGTCGCTTTCCCAGACCGTGCAGCCTAAAATAAACTATTAGCCATTTGGGTTCTACATTTCCTTATTTATGAAATTGATGAATAATCCCTACTGGGTTTATGTTCTAGTATTTTGTAAATAACAAATTAGTAGTATATATAGGAATGCTTTATAAACCACAGAACATTATAGAAATATAAGTTACCATAATCATGACTATCTGGTGTTCATATTATTGAAAATAAAGTAATATAAGCATAAGTTATCTTATGCTTATTTATTTTAATGTAAGAAGAAAAATAACACATGAATGACTATAGTAACTTTCAAAAGACGTTTTTGAGGATACTTAAGGCAGAAAATAGTGTCATCGCTTTACTGGAAGCAAAAATGAGGACCAAAGAAAATCATTTGCCAAATGTCACTGAAACAGTCACAGAATAAGACCTTTGGGTGAGGCTATAACATTAAAGAGACTTGTTTCAAAACTGTACTCTAAGTTGTCATTTTATTTGCCCTGAAGGAGAAAGGTGCTTTTTTGTCATATAAATACCCAGGAAACAGCCCTCTGCCACTGCTTCCAGAAGCTTGGAGTTGAGTCCTTCCCCACCCCCAACGCAGGTCAGCACTGACAGGTCCGTGTTCTGCTGAGGATGCAAAGCACCTGCATCTGGCAACCCAAGCCCTCCTGTGCCCATTGCAAGATCCCCGCTGCAGTCCAGCTCTTTCCCAACTCTGCAGAAGTCTCTGCAGCTCCTGTGGATGCACCAGAGCCAGTGCTCCAAGGAGCTCTCCCTGATGCGTTTCCATTAGATCAGACATTCCCCAAGGTCAGAAACATCAGCGTTGCTCTCCAGGGCCTAAATTCTATGACTGATTTTTAAATTAGAGAAGAAAAGGGTTTTCCCAGGTCTGGGGAGATGGCTCAATGGGTGTGGTGCTTGCTACAGAAGCAACAGGAGGGAAAAGAGACCCCAGAGCAGGCTGACAGTCTAGACCAGCTGAACCCACAAGCTGGGCTCAAGTGAAAAGCCCTGCCTCAGTGTATGAGGCAGAGAGCCATGGAGGGAGATGACCAGTGTCAGCCTCTGGACTCCACACGCGTGCAAACATGCGTACATGCGCACCACACATACATAGGCATGCAAAGAAGAAAATGGAAAAAGGGGGCTTTGCTTTTTTTTAAGAGATGAGTAGAATCATACAACAGTTTATAGATTCTCTCCGAAAAGATCCAAAACTCTGCTGTTCTAGTACATTTGAAAAGAGAAGCTTCAACTCAGCTGTTCTGTGGCTGACACTGAAAACAGCTCCCTGACTGTCGGCTCAGGCTGTCTGTCCTCCGCTGTGCCGAGCAGCCCCTGTTTACTTTCCTTCTCCTTCCTTAATAGCTGAAATAGCACAGAGAAGGTCTGAGCTGGAGAAGCCAAGCCGAACCACGACCGGGCCCCCATTAAAAGCATCTGTAGTTATTTGTTGCCCAGGAGGCGTCCTACAAAGAAAATGTCTGAAGAAGCAGCCCATGTCCACCTATTACCGCGCGGGCAGCATAGAGCATTCTGCTGTATTAGTTTAATTGGAACATTATTGAGAAATGCAGGTTTCCAATGAGAAAGGAACGAACATCTAGATAAATCACCTTAAACAGCTCATGGCCTTTTCCAAAGAAGATCATGAGCGATTTATCTGCCATTTGTTTTTCAAGGACAGGGGGCTTGGTATTGAATTGAAATCTAAAGTAAGGAACATTGATTTACAGGAAATTGTTCCCTTACACAGAAATTCATCATCTACCATTTCAAGGGACTAGGCTGAAGGAAATCTTGTTTTCTGAGTCAGGTATGTCACCATCTGTGTATCTGTTTAATACACAGTTTTTACAGGTTCAAGGATTCAAAGTTCACAAAAAGATATTTTTTGTTTCATGTTATCTCAAATAAGCAGCATCAAAGTGTCAGGCTCATGCACAGGCAAAGAGTAAGGCCACTGGGGGCATTGGGGCTCATAGGGTGAAGGCCACCTGCCCAGCGGCCACAGCTATTTCCCTAGGACATGGTGGTGTTCTTGTTCTCAAACTAAGGAAGGCTTGTGTCTCAGAGTTTTTCAGTGTGAGGACTTTGAAACTCCAGAACTTTCCACCTGCGCTCGGCTTACAGACATTTCATTGCCTCACAGATTTATTGGCAGAACTTAAATGTCCACATGTCATGGAAGATATGAGCCTTTGGGGACAGGTAGAAAGATGTGTCCTGAAACCACTTTTCCAGGGCCCAAGGCCTGAACTGCTGAGGAAGGGTGAAGCGTCCATCCCTGGGGAGAAGGACTGTAGGGACCGTGAGAAGGGACTGACTGTGGGGACCGTGAGAAGGGACTGACTGTAGGGACCGTGAGAAGGGACTGACTGTGGGGACCGTGAGAAGGGACTGACTGTGGGGACCGTGAGAAGGGACTGACTGTGGGGACTGTGAAAAGGGACTGAATGTGGGGACCGTGAGAAGGGACTGACTGTGGGGACTGTGAGAAGGGACTGACTGTAGGGACTGTGAGGACTGACTGTGGGGACCATGAGAAGGGACTGACTGTGGGGACCATGAGAAGGGACTGACTGTGGGGACCGTGAGCACCACCAGCTTAGCTAGGGTTCACTCTGCTCCTGGGGCTCCTTCATCCCCTTCTTCCTCTTCCCTCTTTTTTTTTAATTACTTCTTTATTTTTTTTTTCATTTTTTAACAATAAGTAATAATTTATGAGTATAAGCATCCTTCATGTAAAACCAATTTGCAAGCAGTTGTGCCCAAACTCACACAGCCCAAGGGTCCCACCATCCAGCTGGGAGCTTGTATGTTCAATCAAGTTGATAAAATGAGTGTCCAGGCTATATTGCTGTAGTTTCTCCATTCACCCCAATCACAGCCCTTACATTCTACCATGCCCCCTCTTCCGCAGATTGTTCCCTAGGCTTAGAAAAGGGGCACAGGTGGACGAGAAGCAAAACAGTCTACTTTCTCGGGAGCTGTTGTCTTGGACTCTGGTCATTCTGGCTGTTTCCTTTCATGGGCTGACAGTTTGTCCAGGAATAACCTTTCAATCCTACTAATGAAGCGCAAGCAATTAGATATATGGGTATTTAAACAGTACTAATTGTTATGGTAGGTCACTTTGGTATAGACACAGATGTTTGGATGGTATGTTAATCCATGAATTACAATTTTTTCTGTTAAATATGACAGGGTCTTACTGTGGCTTATAACATCTCCTAACCACTAGAGGATGTAAGCTTGAGGCATCAGCCATGGGTTATTCCTCCAAGGAGAGGGTTACTAGCCAATTAGATTTGGGATATACAGGCATATGGCTGCCACTACTACACAGTATTTCTAGGCAGGTGAGGTGTAGCTGGTGCTGACGGAGGAGTCTTGCTTGACTCAAGGAGACCTATATTTGCTTTATTGGTTTAGTGGCCTTTGGTAACACTCTCTGGTATTCCAGAGACCAACTGTACACTTGCAAGTGCAGTCTCAATACATCTTTCCCATGCTTACATCAGGTCTTCAACAGCAGGACCTTATCGCCTCTCTTCTTGCAGGTATCTCAGTTTACAGGCAAGAAGCCTTTACCTTTGGGGGGGGGGGTCTTGGATCCCCTGGCCAACATCTCCTTGGTAGAATAATCCATTGCTGATATCAGAGCTCTCCTGTATTAATATATTTTGCTTAAGTGCATAGCTTAAGGAGACTTTAGTATTATATTTGGATCTGAATAGAGAATAATCCTTTCACAGTTCCTATGTCTTTTAGTCAATAAAGAAGGCAGTTTTACCAGTTTTTTAAGAGATTACCTCTATAACAGTTGGCTCCAATTTACAGTTTTAGAGAATGACTCATCATCATCATATTTCTCCTTGTTCTATCGGGGGAGGTAAGAAAAGTCTCTCGTATTAAACCTTGAGTCACCTAGAAGGTAAGTTTCATTAGGATTCATTTAAATAATTGTTACAAGTAGAGATCCACCAAGGGGTTTATGTCTGTAGCAATCTGAGGCTTTTCTTCCTTTCAATGTTCAGATGGGCCAACCTTTCCCTGGCACTTCCTGGTTACATCCTACACAATGCAAAGCTGTATCTTTTCTTTCTCAGCCATGAAGTTGGTGACATTTTGACCTGTTGAAATACAAATTTTTCCCATATTAGTTTAAGATTTGAATTGCAAGGTTTTTGAGCTTGCCATTGAACCCAGTCATACCACTCCTGGCATATACCCACAAAGACTCATCTTACTGGGAAATACATGCACAGCTATATTTATTGCAGCTCTGTTTCACAATAGCAAAAAACGGGAACCAACCCAAATGCCCCTCAACTGATGAGTGGATAAAGAAAATGTACCAATGGAGTTCTATTCAGCAGTAAAGAAAGACAACATCATGAACTTTGCAGGTAAATGGATGAGCTGAAAGACCTTATATTAAGTGAAGTAACACAGTCCCAGAAAAACAAATGACAAAGGTATCCCTCATATGTGATGCTAGTGCAATAACCCAGTATAAATATTCTTGTGGAGAGGGATGCATAGTAAAAGAACAACAACAGAAAGACTGCATCAGAAAACTGACTGAATTGGGAAGGGTGGGAGGGGTGGGAGAGGGACATGGTGTATATTCGATTAATACATATTTAATTGACATGAGTTCAACAAGTTTCCAATTTTGCCCAGACTCTGTCTACAGGTTACATGGTGTTTTAGGGCTTAATAAAAGTAAATATGTATAATATGTGTATATTAAACAACATTGGTTTAAAGGTTCTGATAAAAATGGTAATGCAAGGGCTGGAGAGATGGCCTAGTGGTTAAGAGCACCGACAGCTCTTACAGAGGACCCGGGTTTGATCCCCAGCACCCACATGGCGGCCAAGAGCCGTCTGAAACTCCAATTCCAGGAGAACTCCAGTTCCAGGGGAATCCGATACCTTCTTCTGACCTCTGCGGCATTGCACAACACGGATGCACAAACTTGCATGCAGACAGTACATTCATACACATACAGAAATAAATAAAATTAATAATAAAAAAATGGTAATGCACCTGAGTTAATTGGAAATATAAATTGTTGTTGTCCACATTTGTTTTACTTAAAACTTTGGGATTGGCACATATAAATGTTCTCTATAATTTTTCTGTTGTACAGTATGACCTTGTAGCATTCTCTTTTACCTGTAGGATGATTTAACTTAAAAAATTAAGTTTGCTTCCCAAGTTAACCACATACCATCACCCAAAACAGCATGGGTGAATTTGATGAAATCTGCATCTTGATTCCAGCCTATAGGTATGTATAATACAACTTTCTTTTTGAGACTCATGGGTCAAAAAAACAAAAACCTAAAATAAAAAAGGGGGATACAGATAGATATGAAATCTTTCTGTCCACTTCCCCTTTTTAGCGGAGATAGGACTGCAAGCCAGGACTTTTTCCATTTGTGAGTCTCATTATCCAAGCCCAATTGCTAGCAAAGCTCTCTCTTTGTTTCTGACAAAAAGGGCCCCAGGAGGGAACAACATCTAGGAACAGGAGATGTGGGTGTATTTGCCCATCTGCACAGGACGTGGGGCCCACTGTGCTGCCTTTGGAAGAATGTGGCATTATCAGAGTAGAAAATGCAAGGTGGCAGGAAGTGGGATGCAGGTCTATTTACTTTCTGCTGTATCTTTCCTTTCACGTTTCAAACAAAAATATTCAATAACCAATGCATGTGTAGTTTAAACAAGCTGGCTCCCTTCCTAGAAGCCACAAGCTATTCCTGTGTGACTGAGGCAGTGGGATTCTGAGACCCAGGGAAGATGTGGCCACAGGGAAGTTCGCCAGGCTAGGAGCTGGAGCCTCAGGTTTCGCTTCCTTTGCCTGTCATCCTAATCCTGTGCTGAAATGAAGAACCAGTGGGTCCCTCACCTGCCAACCTCAAAGCTTATTTTTCATTCATGTTGCCCTGAAAAGAAGGTTTGATCTTGGTTGGTTTCCAAATCGTGATTTATTGTGCTTTATTCCCCCGGGTCATCTCTCAGCACCGGAGGACTAAGGTGCTGTCATAGGCTGAAAGAAGGCCCTTGAGTCCCTTCTAACTAGAAAAGAGGGAGAGGAGGATCAGGGCAGGCACCTTCCCTGCCCCTCCTTGTTTCTTTCACAAGGACCATCACTATGGGCAGATCTCTGCCTCCCTCTGTAGCCAGTTTGGGTGGTTCTCACCCAGAACTCACTTGGTTTTACTGGATCCTCTGCAAATCTCATCCTGTCTATTCTAAAACCAAGTTTTAAAAGGCTAATTAAGATGATATCATCATCAATAAGCTATCTCATAACTTTTGGGGTTTAAAGAGTAGAGAGTTCTGTTTGCTTAGTTTAGCTTGTCTGTTGTCTTTACTACAGGACTTGCTTGTATTCCACACACTCCACAACCTGTTCTCCGGTTGTCTCCTGTTTGTGGCAGCTTCTATTCACAGATAAGCACGCCCACAACCTGCTGCTGCCCCGAGTATCTCACTGTACACTCATATTGACACCAGTGATTTGGGGAGTCTGCCGGGGTTTCAGGGTCCTTCCCTAGGGTTCTTAGTATTGTTAATAAAAGAATTTAAGAGGAGAACTCCAGTTCCAGGGGAATCCGAGACCCTCTTCTGACTTCCGTGGCATTGCACGACACGGGTGCACAAACCGACATGCAGACAGTACATTCATACACATACAAAAATAAATAAAAAGATTTTTTTTTAATTTTAAAAAAATAAAAGAATTTAAGAAGCTTGAGGGCAATTTTATTAGAATTTACAAGAAAGAACCCAGGGCAGGCAAACTGTAGACTCTTGGCAATGGCCAAAAAAGGAAGATGGAGAAGAGAAAGAGTAAAAGCCAGGGCCTTCGAGTTAAGGGGCACAGAGGACAGCAGGTGGAGAACAGGCAGCCACACAGAGGGAGGGGAGGGTAGAGAACGACTGACCCAAAGTGTTAGGGAAAGCATACTAGGAAAAGTGAAAGAAGAAAGAAAAGTTGCGCTTTTCTGAGTCATTCAGAAAAGCAGGCACTCTACGGAAATTCGTGACTGGGGCTCTGAAAGCAACCCTCCAGCCTGACACCTGTTTCCCTAAGACTTCACCCCCCCCCCAGCTCTGAAGCAGATACAGAAGAGAGAGCATCCCATTCCCTTATCATAATCAAAAGGCTAGAAAATGTTAGGTCTGGGTTTCCCAGAATTCCAAGGGACACAAAATGTCCACTTCCTCCAGAGGCTATCAATCTTCTGACCTCTTCCCCGTACCTGAGGTCCCACCCTGTGGCTATAAAGGGGTTTGCCTCCTACGCCATCTTGCTGCTTCCATTGTTGTTGCTATCCCACCATGTGCCAACAGGTAGCCAGCCAGCCCTGGTGATTCCTGAAGTAAATTATGTTCCCAGAGTGACTAAGCCTCATGTGCCTGTTTTGTTTTTGGTTTTGTTTTGTTTTGTTTTTTGTTTTTTTCGAGACAGGGTCTCCCTGTAGCCCTAACTGTCTTGGAACTCACTCTGTAGACCAGGCTGGCTTTGAACTCACAAAGATCCGCCTGCTTCTGCCTCCCAAGTGCTAGGATTAAAGGCGTGTGCCACCACGCCCGGCTCATGTGCCTGTTTTTATCGGGGAGTTGCACTCTTAGAATCTAACCCTTCCTTCCTTCCTTCCTTCCTTCCTTCCTGTCTTCCTTCCTTCTTTCCTTCCTTCCTTCCCTCCGTCCATCTTCCCTCCCTCCCTTCTTCCTTTGCTCTTTCCTTCCTAACTTTCCTTCTTCCCTCCTTCCTTTCTTCCTTCCTTCCTTCCTTCCTTCCTTCCTTCCTTCTTCCTTCCTTCCCTTCCTTCTCCCCTCCCTCCCTCTTCCTTTCCTCCTTCTTCCTGCCTGTTTCCTCATCTTCATCTGCTGCAGAATGTCTTCAGACCTCTTTCTTCAAACCTTTTTTGTAAAATCTGTGATGCTATGAAGACTCTCTAGGGAGGCAAATTCATTTCTATTACCTTCATTTCACAGATGGGGAAGCAGAAGGGGAGAGAGAGAGAGAGAGAGAGAGAGAGAGAGAGAGAGAGAGAGAGAGAGAGAGATTGATTTTGCATATAGAGTACCAAAGTCAGGTATGCAGTGACTCAAGCTCTGGCTCTCCCTTGTCACTGCATCTCAGCACAAGGCTCCTACCTCCTTCTTCATCTTTCCAACATGTCCACTGGGCCTCCATGGATAACCAGACTGCCAATGATGCCTGAAATTTGTGTTCCCGAAAGGAAAGGGATCTTCCTTTGTAGACCAGATACGGTCACCTTTCTAGCTCGAAGTCGCTGTTTTCAAAGCTCTGCGCACCCACAATGTCTCCTTCAATACATACTAATATTTTAGGATTCCATTTGGTTGAGATGAAATTGCTCTTTCATTGTTCTTAAGTAGTTTCTGTTTCTTGATCATTCCCAAATCCCCAGGAACCACATCATCATCATCATCATCATCATCATCATCATCATCATCACATCATCAAGCCATATCATACCTATATGCCGTTTTTATCTTTAAACTTCCAGCCAATCAAACTCATATAACCCATTTCAGGTAATGACCAAAAATTCTAACTGTGGCAGTTAACCACAGCTCATCAACAACTTCAGGAACCCGCTGGAATTTTCCTTAGAAATCAGTGCACTCAGCTGTGATGTGCTGATGGAGATAATGAGCTGCAAGAAAATTAAGAAATAACAGAAGGGGTTTTTTGTTGTTGTTGTTGTTGTTGTTGTTGTTTCCACTGGGAGAATGAAATGGAGAGGAAGAAAAAGGGAGCAGAGGAGGAGGTTCAGAAGCATGTTTTCTAACACATTCTCCTCACTTAATGCTTCCGCCTCAATCAGATTAAGATTACTGCTGTCCAAGACCTCTACAAATTTCTGCTAGCCACTGCTCTCAGGCTGAAAATCTTTCTGGAAGAATGGAACTGGAATTTATCCTTGAGCCTCAAAATCTACTGTGCCAATAGTTTGTTCTCCCTCTTCCTCTTCCTCCTCCCCTTTTGAAGGATCACCTTGGCATTGGCTTTCATTTGGCACCAGTAACTTGGGTCTGGTGTCTGAGATTTAGTGGCTGGTATGCAGACAGAAGCATGGAGCTCACCCACTTACCATTGTTCCTCTGGCAGTGCAGAGGCACCTGGCCACCTGACCCTGCTGTCCCCCTCGATGCCCTCCCCTCCCTCCATGCACAGCATGAGTGTAAGGAGACAGATTCCCACAGCTCTACAAACTGGCACAGCCCCTGCCCCTCTGTCCCTGAAGCAGGGTGAAATTAAGACGAAAGGCAAAGACCATCCCCAGACACTTCATTCTTTGAAGCCACAGCCCATCTCTTAGGGAGAGCAGCTTAAGTGAATCATAATGCTTTTTCTTTTCTGTCTTCCAGTGAACTTCAATTAGGGGATTATAAGACTGCAAAAGAGGCGTTGGAATGTGGTATATGGGCTCATTGTGCATGTCTGTGTGTTAGTGTGTGCCTGTGTTGGCAAGGTGGAAGGGAATGCAGAAGAAATCACTTCTGGGATGTGTCTGAAGGCAGTACTTTTCCAAATCCAGATTGCTCCCTCCTAGGACACTTTAATGGCAGACATGACAACATTTACTGACCTCAGTGGGCTTATTTACCAGTTCTCTTTCATCCTCATGAGCAGCATTATGTATAGGATCTGCAGTCAACATCCATTTTTATTGCACAGAGATTACTATGCCACTCACAAAATATACAGTGTGTATGTGCATACAAAAATCAACATCATGAAATTACATATAGAGTATATTAACAGCTAGCTTGAAACTAATTGAGACATAAATTGATTAGAATTCACCTTAAAATATCACCTTCCTGGGGCTGGAGAGATAGCCTAGTGGTTAAGAGCACCGACTGCTCTTGCAGAGGACCCGGGTTCATTCCCCAGCACCCACATGGTGGCTAAGAACTGTCTGTAACTCCAATTCCAGGAGAACTCCAGTTCCAGGGGAATCCGAGACCCTCTTCTGACCTACGCGGCATTGCACGACAAGGGTGCACAAACTTACATGCAGATAGTACATTCATACACATACAAAAATAAATTTAAAAAAATATCACCTTCCAAAAGTCATTATATATGTTTAGGTATATAGTGTGTATATATTGCATATGTATATATGTATGTGCATATGTGTATATATATATATATATATATATATATGTATACAAGCGTATACAGTAGAAGAAAACTTTTCCATTTGTGGGCACATTTTCCTTTTTCTCATACAGTTTCCTGTAATTTTTTTTTTTTTTTTTGCCATTCTTTACAATTCGTCATTTCTTTCCCAGAGAGGAACTCTGCTACAGGAGTAAAAATTCCATCTGTGGGGAAACACACAGATACCAGAGCTCCTGAGTTCAAGTCCCCCCCCCCACTCTATCCCAATGACTTATGGGTTCTTAATGCATTTCCTTAACTCTGTGCTTTGTTTCTATGAAGAAAAGAGCCGATTTGAAATTGTGTTAAGTAGGTAATGGTAGCTAGCTCTTACCCCATAAGCCCTCCCTATTGTGTGCTGTCAGTTCTACAATGCTCCATTTCAACATCTCCAAATCTGCAGTTCCTCCTACAGTAGATGATGTATTGTGTCACATTGTCAGTACACTTATTTCCTTAATGGTACATGGAACAAAAGTCCTTCTTACAATTGATGATGTCTAAACTTATAACACAGGATGGACCGTGGAACTGATCTCCCCACACTGAGTTCCAGAGAACAAGAAGGAGGGACCAGCGAAGCAGGATAAGTGTTTTTCTCATGTTTCAAAGACCACTTGCTAATGACCCACTCTGGCTTTTGCACAAGGACCCTGCATGCTCATTTCACAGGGACGTGGAGAAGTCATGCCACACATCCCAGAGAGAAAATTAACATGGTTAGAAAATCACAGCCTATTGATTCTCCTTCCCGCACCTTCTGCCCCCACAGGTAGGGACAGCATTGAGTATTTAGAAAGGAATCTTGATTGTGTAAATACTTGAGCCAGCATTTCAAGCACATAGTATCTGTTTGCAGAGTTTATGTTTGTCTCAACCTCTCCTCACAGACAGTTCACACATTAACCTTTGGGTTTTGAAGGTTAGAAAGAACTAACAGGCTTCAACTCCTCTATTTAAAGTAAAGGTCCTTCCAGAAAGTATATGCACTTTTTTCCTTACAATTTGAAGGAAAAAACTATCCCAAACTTGAAGACATCTTTTTGTTTTCATATTTCTGGTTTGGGTATTTTGTTTTTATGAGACAGGGTCTCTCCCTCCCTACAGGTAAAGCTCTCCCTGAACAGTGCTCCTCCATTCTCTGCCTCTCATGATGGGATTATTGCTGAGTACTGCCATGCTCAACATATTATAAAGTTCTTTTTAGAATGAGTATTGTTTCCTCTGTGTGTGTCCATGTATCTGTGTGTGTGTGTGTGTGTGCACATGTGTGTATATGTGTGTATGTGTTGCCAGTGAGCAGGTAGGTGTTGCTCAGGTATTGTCCACTTTTTCTTTAAGACAGAGTCTCCCAATCACCTGGAACTCTCTGAGGAGCCTAGGCTGGCAGGCCAGCCAGTGTCTCTGGGATCAGCAGTCTCTACCTCCCTAGAACTGGTGATTTTTGTCATTTTAAACATCCTTTAAAAGCTAACACTGCTTACAGATATGATTGGAGCCTTAAAAAGGTCTAGATAGCAAGGCGATACTAAAGACTTCTGGTGACATCTCCACTGTTATCAAAGCAAAAAAGATTCAATTAATGAACGAGATGAAAAAAAACTAGTGTTAAAAGGGAAAATAATTGACAAGGCATGGTGGTACATACTTTTAATCCCTGTATTTGGGAAGCAGAGGCAGGGATCTCTGTACCAGTTAAGGTCAGCCTGGTCTACGCAGCTAGTTCCAGGCCAGCTGGAGCTACAGTGAGATGCTGCATCAATGAAAAGGAATCAATGTGCAGAATAAAAGAACAAGGAAGCCCAGCCACTTCCCTTTCTTCTCATTGTCCTGAAGAAGTAGGTGCATAGAAGACAACAGTCAAAGGGCTCTTCATTCTTATTAACTTTGGGACCCAAATCACTGCATGAAGCTGTACTGTTGTATACCAGCGAACTCCTTTTCAGTATCACCCAAAACAGATTCAGTGGCACCTATCTCACCTCTCAGCCCTGTGCGCAGTCAGTGAAATATCACTAAGTTGAGTTCAGTGTTGTTAACAAATCCTATGAATGACATAGAGGGTTAAGAGGATACAGTAGACAGGGGTGTTTAGAATCAGGGTTCTTGGGGCCTGCTTCTCCAGCATTTCCCATTGGTTGGTGCTCTTCTATTCCTCACTGAGACTCATCTCATGATTACGTACACTTGAGAAACTTCCTTCCTCCAAAGATATTTCTTATCGGGTCTCCTTCTAGCTCTGAAATTGTGGGTGTCTGCTTAAGCAGTCCAAAGTCTAGGGTACACATCTACCTTTCACCACACTCTTCTCAGGACAGACATAAGGAGCACATGGCTACCTCATCTGAAATGTCAAATGGCTCTATGACACCACCCTTTTCTTGTTTCTCTGGGTTAGAATTTAGTCTAACCACCCTGGTGAATTGATACAGTGTCACTTCACCAGCCTGATGAAGGCAATGGCCTTCTCTGTTCCTTTACTGTCTGTCAGGTTCTCAAGGGATAAAGGAGGGGAGGTCAAGAGAAAAAGAACAGGAATAAGAACACTTAGATGGGGCTGGAAAGAGCCCGGTGGGTAAAGCATCTGTCGTGGAAGCTTGAGCATCTAAGTTCAGACCCCGGCACTCATAGAAAGCTAGAAGCGGTGACGAACACCTGTAACTCTACTACTGGACAGGGGTGGAGGCCACGAGGAAGAAAGGCAGAGAGTTGAAGATCATTGGCCAGACATTGTAGTCAAAATGATGAGCTCCAGGGTCAAAATGGAGAGCAATAAAGGAAGACAGATGTCAACTTCTGGCCTCCATATGCACGTGCACACATGTGTACACACACACATAACTACATACACATACACAAATGCACACAGAGAGAAAATCCTGAAATATCTATAAACAAATCCCTTCAAAAATACTCACGGGGCTGGAGAGATGGTCTAATGGTTAGGAGCACCGACTGCTCTTGCAGAGGACCTGGGTTCGATCCCTAGCACCTACATGGCAGCTGAGAACCGTCTTTGGCTCCAGTTCCAGGGGAATCTGACACCCTCTTCTGACCTCTGCAGCATTGCATGACACGGGTGCACCAACCTACATGCAGACATTACACTCATACACGTTAAAAAAAAAAAATAAAATAAATAAATAAATAAATAAAAATTTTAAAAGTAATTAAAAAAAATACTCGCTTGGGATAGAGAGCTGGAGCAGCTGTTAAAGGCTCAGGCTCACAACCAAAAATAGTTACCATTATAATGTGCCAACTATTGTTACATAAAAATATGTGAACAGCTTAAAAATGGTTGGAGTGGATAGCTCAGTTGGTAAAAGTGCTTTCCATGCAAGTGTAGTGGCTTGAGTTTGATTCACAGAACCCACCTTTTTCTTTTTTTTTTTTTTATTTAATAACATTTTTTTTTATTGATGCTTTGTGCATTTCATACATCACTTTCCAATTCAGTTCAGGCATATCTCCCCTTCCCTTCCCCCCCACCCCCACCCCAACCGAGATCATGCATTCTGCCATGAATGTCCTGCATATCTCTCTCAGTTCTTTTCTTTTTTCCATTTTTTAGCTATAAGTGATAATCCACGAGTACAAGCATCCTTCATGTAAAATCAATTTGCAGGCTGTTGTGCCCAAACACCCACAGCCCCACCTTCCAGCGTGGGATGAAGTGTTGCATGTTCAATCAGGTTAATCAAATGAGGGTCCAGACTACATTGTTGTAGTTTCACCCTTCACCCCATTCGCAGCCCTTACATTCTACCACGCCCCCTCTTCCGCAGATTATTCCCTGGGCTTAGAAAAGGGGCACAGGTGGATGAGAAGCAGAACAGTCCACTCTCTCTGGAGCTGCTGTCTTGGATTCTGGTCAATACTGGCTGTTCCCTTTCATGGGCTGACAGTCTGTCCAGAAATAACCTTTCGATCCTACCAATGAAGCACAATCAATTAGATATATAGGTACTTAAGCAGCATTAATAGTTATGGTAGGTTACTTTGTTATAGACACATATGTTTAGATGAGATGTTGATCCACGAACTACATTTTTTCCTGTTAAATATGACGGGGTCTTATGTGGCTTATGATATCTCCCAACCTGTAGAGGATGTAAGCTTGTGGCATCAGCCATGGGTCATTCCTCCAAGGAGAGAGCCAATAGCCAATTAGATTTGGGATATACAGGCATATGGCTGCCTCCGCTGCACATTACTTCCAGGCAGGTGAGGTGTAGCTGGTGCTGATGGTGGAGTCTTGCTTGACTCAAGGAGACCCATATTTGCTTTATTGGTTTAGTGGCCCTTGGTAACACTCTCTGGTATTCCAGAGGCCATCTGTACACTTGCATGTGTGGTCTCAATGCATCTTTCCCATGTTAACGTCAGGTCTTCAGCAGCAGGGCCTTATTGCCTCTCTTCTTGCAGGTATCCCAGTTTAGAGGCAAGGAGCCTTTACCTTTTGTGGGGCCTTAGATCCCCTGGCCAACATCTCCCTGGTGGAATAATCCATTACTGATGTCAGAGCTCCTGTATTGATATATTTTGCTTAAGCGCATAGTTTAAGGACTTTAGTGTTATATTTGAGAACCCACCTTTTTCTAAAAGCCAAGGCAGGCATAGTTAGTTGTGTGCTTGTAATCCAGGGCTGAGGAAGCAGAGAGAGGTGGATCCCTGGGGTTCCCAGGTCAGCCCACCTCCCCTAATCAACACCGTCAGGCTCAGTGACAGAGCTTGACTCAAAAGACAAGGTGACAGCGCCAAAGAAATGACCTTCAAAGTTGACCTCTGTGCAAAACACAACATCTATACACACACGCATGCAGTCACAGGCACACAGCCTGTGTATGTATGCATGCAATTTTATATATAATATTATACATAAAAATACATTTACAGCTGGGTGTGGTGGCACATGCCTTTAATCCTAGCACTTGGGAGGCAGAGGCAGGCAGATCTCTGTGAGTTCAAGGCCATCCTGGTCTACAGAGCCAGTTCCAGGACAGCCAGAGCTACAGGGAGACCCTATCTCAAAACGACCCCCCCAAAATACATTTACAAATAAGCTATTCATAACAGGTAATGTTAACTCCTTACCATTTCCATATTTAATTATTTTCAGTGTACAAAATAATGGATTTCATTATGAGATTTCCTTTTATATTTATATATTTATCATGTGCAAGGACATACATGCAGACATGCATATGTCACAGTACATGTGCGGAAGTTAGAAAACAAGTTTCAGGAGTCAATGCTCTTCTTCTCCATGTGAGTTCCCAGGATTAAAAGCGAGTCTCCGGGCTTGGGAGCAAGCACCTTCACCCACTGAGCCATCATCTTTCTGGCGTAAGCAATGCCTCACCCACGATCTGCTTTGCCCCCAGCACGCTCCTCCACCCCTGCCCCTCCCTCCTGCTGGTTCCCTTCTTCCCTCTTGCTCTTATGCTGTGCTTTTTTCCATATGTGGGAGAAAACATTGCACATTTGTTTCTCTGAATGTGGCTTAGTTCATCTAGGCCCATCTATTTTCCTGAAAGTGGCATAATTTCATTCTTTGTTGCAACTGAATAAAACCTCATTGCATGTGTGTGTGTGTGTGTGTGTGTGTGTGTGTGTGGTGTGTGTGGTGTATGTGACTTTTTTTAAAAAATCCCTTCATTTGTTGGTGGCATCTAGGCTGGCCCACATCTTGGCTGTTGCCAACAGCATTTAGCAATAAACATGGACGTGCAATTATCTGTGTTATGCTGTCTTGGATGGATCCTTTTGTAGTTCTAGTTTTAGATTTTGCAACCTCTCCATACTGATTTCCATAGTGGCTACACCAGGTTAGATTCCCACGTCGGAGTATATCAATAGCAGCATTTGTTGTCACTTGTTTTCTTGATAATAGCCATTCAGACTAGGGTGAGATGGACTCTCAATATGGTTTTCATCTGCATTTCCCTGATAGCTAAGTATGATGGTAAAACCTCACTGTCAACTTCACTAAATTTAGAATCCCCCTATGAGATGCACTTCTGGGTGCATCTATGAAGTCTTTACAGAGAAGATTAATAGAAGAGGGAAGACTCACCATGGATGTGAATGAGACACCACTCATGGAGAGGGGAGCAGGCTGAATAAAAGGATAAAGCAGAGAAAGCCAGAATGAGTTCCAAAACATGAGCAGGTAGCTGGCTGCCTGCTGCCACAGACAGGTCCGGTCCGGTCATCATCCTGAGCCACAGTGACCAGTTGTATTTACTCCACCGTGAACTCAAATAAGCCTTTCTTTTTTATATTTTTTAAAAGTTAAATTTTATTGAGCACGTTTCATACAACATTTCTTTTAATCTAATCTAGACTCATTCCCCCATCCATGCCCCACTCACACAACCCCCCCCCCACCAGAGCCCATGGATTCTGCCATGCATGTTAAGTCCTGTCTTGTATAAGCCTTTCTTCTCCTGTTTTGGGAGAGGAGCAAAAAGTTAAATGATTTCAGTTCCAACATCACATTTAGCAATTCCATTTGAAAGGTAACATCTGACTTACACAGATTTCCTCCTACTAATTTCTGTTGTATAGAAATTTGGATGTTTTACCAAAAATGGTCACAGGTTAGATAAATTTATGGCTGGCCATGGTGATACAGAGACTCTAACCCAAGCAACAAGTATGATGAATGAAAAGTATCACATTTGTATCACACAACAGCCTGGGCTACAGTGTGGATTCATGTGTCATGGGCTAAAGATCAAGAATTTGTCTCCAAAGTAAAGAATTATGAACACACATTTCAGAGAACCTTCTCCTCTCTCAACCTGCATTTCTATTGGGTCTTTGGTAACAGTATTGAGAAAAGCTTCCATATACCAATACATAAGGAGGCTGGGCATTCTTCCAGATGTTTATTAACCATTTGTATTTCTTCTTTTGAGAAGTGTCTATTGAAAAACTTCATCTGCCTATTTGTTGATTGGATGACTTGGTTTGGGGGTACTTACCTTTTAAAGTTCTTTAGACATTATAGACCTTATTCCCATGAAATGTAGAGTTGGCAAGGATTTTCTCCCGCCCAGTAGGCTGTGCTCATTACTATTTCCTTGACTCTGCAGGTTTTCAATTTCATGCACTCCCATTTGTGTAATCTTGCTACCATTTCCTGAGTTCTTAGAGATGTTTACAAAGAGCCTTTGCCAATGCCTTTAGCTCGAGGCGTTTTCTTTATGCTTTCTTCCAGCAATTTCAGAATGTCTGGTCTTGCATTCAGGTCTGATCAATTTTAGATTGATTTTTGTACAGAGTAAGGAAATGGAATCTAGACTCATTCTCCTACATGTGGATAGGCAGTCTTCTCAGCACCACTTGTTCATGAGCCTGCCCTTTATTGCTGCATGTTTTTGATGTCTTTGTTAAAGATTAGGTGACCGATAGCTGTGTGTGTTTATTTCTCGGTTTGTTCTTCTGTTCCAAGGGTCTGTGTTTCTGTTTTGTGTCAATATGATGCTGTTTTTGTTACTGTAATTTTGCAGTATAAGCATGTATTTTCCTCTCTTCCTACAGTCTGTGCTACCCAGACTGACCTTAGACTCCCATTTCAGTCTCAGCCTCCTGAGTGTTCTAATACAGGCATGCATTATGGCATCAGTCTAATTTCTTCTTTTAATCTCTTTGAATCTTAGTCAATAGCCTGTTTTGAAAATGGAGTCATGGTCCCCTCTTGTGAACCAGAACTATGGTCCCCTCTCAGAACCTAGAGTTGAGGTCTCCTCTTGTGGTTCCCTCTGATGAGCCTGAGTTGTGCTCCCCCTCTGAATTAAGAGCTGTGGATCCCTCCCATGAATCTGGAGCTGTGATCCCCTCACAGAAGCCTGAAGATTTGGACCCCTGCAATGAGCCACAGTTACTCATTCCTCTATCAGTAGGCTGATGGTGGAGCAGAGCATGAAGGTCTTCCCGATGTTGGGCAGCAGTTCTCTGAGTCACTATGTTATCATGGCCCCCTCCCTTGTTGACCTCAACCCTTCCTGAGACCCACCTGCGGTCCTCACTCCACACATGGTCCTGAGTAACCAGGCCTTGAGGTTGCACCTCTCCAATTACCAGAAACCAAGAGGTATTCCATTATTTTTCTTTTACTCTTTTACAGCTACAGTATTCCTTCACTTATGCTCTAATAAAATTTCTAGAGCTAAAAATCACTGTCCCAACATTCAGCATATTACTACATGTGCACATGCAGACTCATACCCACATCCCAGAAAGAGAGAGAGAGAGAGAGAGAGAGAAAAAAAAAAAAAAAAAAGAGAGATGAAGAAATAGAGGCACTGTAATCACTAAGTTGGTACAGTCCTCAAACTAAAATTATATAATTATATTTTAGAATATAAATTTGAAATTCTGGACTTGAGTGCACAGAGCTTAGATAAGGGATTTCCCAGGACCACCTGAAGCATGGGTAGGAGCTGGGCGCTTCAGCCAGGTGGATTGTTTGGTTTGATTCAATTTTCTTGTGTGGCTGTGGGGGCGGAGTCATCCCGGTAGCTGGTATAAAAGGTGGCCCTGTTGCCACTGTGAGACTTGAGTGGACAGAGCTTAGATTGGGGATTTCCCAGGACCACCTAAAGCACAGGGTACCCCCAACCCCCCTGGAATTACAGAGGGAGTGTCCAAGTGGATTCTTTGGAAAACCTTCAGAACAGAAAGGGAAGAGTGAGTTAGAATTCCAATAGAAAGCCTAAAACTTAGACAAGTCAAAACTCCATAAGCAAGGAGAAAAACAAATCAATCAAACAATCAATGAAGGCATCTGAAGGAAGCAAGCAAAGCAAGCCTTCAACACACTGAAGAGGCATTTGGGATTCGCATTGGAATACAGACAAAGGGAAACCCACATGCCAGAGACATGAAGAAGGGACAACATGGGAAAGGTGCAGGATAATTCCACGCCAAGCTCTACCAACCCTGTGGGAGATTCCTACAGTGGGATCCCCCTGGGGTTGGCCCAGGACGCAGATCTGAGAACAATTGTGGACATACTCAAAGAAATCAAAGACTATAAAGAACAAGTCAGAGAACTATAAGGAGAGAGAATGAAAAACTCAAGAAGGACCTGGAGAGAGAAAATGATAAACTCCACAAGGAAGTGGAAACACTGAAAAGATCCCATGTTGAAAAACAAAAGGAAACCAACCAGTGAAGCAAAGAGCTACAGGAAGAGATTGAGAAGCTCCAAAAGGAAGTGGAAATACTAAAGAAATCACAAGATGAAATGAAAAAGGAAATCAAACACTCATCCAATCAAGAGGAAATGAATGGGAAAAGCCTCAGAAGTAGAATGGAGGAAGCAGAACAAAGAATATCAGACCTGGAAGATAACACAGAACAACTAAAAACCTCAAGTAAAGATTATGAAAAATTTTAAAGTACACAAAAGTGGAACAACCAGGAACTGTGGGACACTATGAAATGATCAAACCTCCACATCATAGGAATAGAGGAAGGAGAAGAATCCCAAGAGAATGGTATTGATCAGATCTTCAACAGAATAATAGATGAAAATTTCCCCAAGCTAAAAAAAAGAAGACAAAACAATACAAATACAAGAAGCATATAAAACTCCGAACAGATGAGATCAGAAAAGAAACTCTCCATGCCACATCATAGTTAAAATGCTAGATGCCCAAAACAAAGACAAAATTCTGAAAGCTACAAGAGAAAAACCACAAGTTACATATAAGGGGAAACCTATCAGAATTACAACTGACTTCTCAGTGCAAACTATGAAAGCAAGAAGAATGTGGAGCAAAGCATTCCCAGTGTTAAAGGAATATAGATGCCAACCCAGGTTACTATAGTTAAGGAGAGAGAAAAATCTTCCCTTACATAAACAAGATGAAAGCATACATGTCCAGGGGCTGGAGAGATAGCCTAGCGGTTAGGAGCACTGACTGCTCTTGCAGAGGACCCGGGTTCGATCCCCAGCACCCACATGGCGGCTGAGAACCATCTGTAACTCCAATTCCAGGAGAACTCCAGTTCCAGGGGAATCCGACACCCTCCTCTGACCTCCATAGCATTGCACGACACGGGTGCACAGACCGACATGCAGACAGTACATTCATACACATACAAAAAATAAATAAAATAGCAGTACAAATTATTAAAAAAAAAAAAAGAATATATGTCCAGAAAGCAAACCCTTCAGAGAATACTTTAATCAATTCAAAGGACAGAAGAAAGGAGCAACTATCCCCAGGTACCTAGAAAGATAAATTAATTAAAACATAACTGCAGAAGTAGAAACCTAGACCAAAAATGCAAATGGATAATAAAGTGAAAGGAGGCAACAGTTATAACCTTAAATGTTAATGGACTAAACTCCCCAATCAAAAGATATAGACTGGGAGATTAGATTAGGAAACAGAACCTATCTATACACTGTCTACAAGAAACGCATCTTACCTTCAAGGATAGGCACCACCTTAAAGTGAAAGGATGGAAAAAAATATTCCAAACAAATGGTACCGAAAAGAAAGCAGATGTTGCTGCTTTAATATCAGACAAAATAGACTTCAAAGTAAAAGAAATCAGGAGAGATAAAGAAGGCCATTACATTTTTATCAAAGGAAAAATTGACCATGAAGATTTCACAATCATGAATATATATGCACCAAACTCTGGTGCACCAAACTTTATAAAGACAATTCTCCAGGACCATGAGGCACAGATTAATCCCAGTACACTCATAGTAGGGGACTTCAATACCACACTGAGCCCTTTGGAGAGGTCAACAGGACAAAGAATAAACAGAGAGACATCTGAACTGAATGATACCATACACCAAATGGACCTCACAGACATCTACCGAATATTCCACGCTAATACCAGAGAATACACTTTCTACTCAGCACCCCACAGAACATTCTCCAAAATCGACCACATACTGGGACACAGAAGAAACTTCCATAAATACAAAAAGATTGAAATAATTTCATGCATTCTATCAGACCACAGTGCAATAAAGCTCAATATTAACACCAGAATAAGCCCCACTATCTACAAGAACACATGGAGAGTAAACAACACTCTCCTGAATAATGAATGGGTCAAGGAAGAGCTAAAGAAAGAAATAAAAGCATTTCTGGAACTGAATGACAATGACAATACAACACAGCAAAACCTATGGGATACTTTAAAAGCAATCCTAAGAGGTAAGTTTATAGCCCTGGGTGCCTACATTAGGAAAACAGAAAGAGCACAAGTGAACAATCTAACACTGTAGCTAAAAGCACTTGAGAGACAACAACAGATGAACCCTAAATGCAACAGACAGGAAGAAATAACAAAAATCAGAGCAGAAATCAACGAAATAGAAGCAAAGAAAACAATACAAAAAATCAATGAATCCAAAAGTTGGTTCTTTGAGAGAATAAACAAGATAGACAGACTTCTAGCCCAAATAACAAAAAGAAAGAAGGAACAACTCCAAATCAATACAATCCATGAAGAAAGGGGAAATTTCACAACAGACAATGAAAAGATCCAGACAATCATACGGGAATACTTCAGAAACCTATACTCTACTAAGTTTGAAAACCTAGGAGAAATGGATGAATATCTGAAATCCTGGGAATCACCAAATTTCAACCAAGAAGAGACTGACAGCTTAAACAGACCCATAATATATGAAGAAATTGAAGATGTAATAAGAAACCTCTCAACTCAAAAAAGCCCAGGCCCAGATGGTTTTTCATGGCAGAGTTCTATAAAACATTTCAAAAAGACTTACAACCATTATTACTCAAACTGTTTAGAAGGATACAGAGTGAATTCTCCCAAATTCCTTCTATGAAGCCAGCATTGCTCTAATATCAAAACCAGGCAAAGATACAACCAAAAAGGAGAACTATAGAAGATCTCATTAATGAACACAGATGCAAAAATTCTAAACAAAATACTTGCAAATCGCATACAGACCCACATCAAGAAGATCATCCATCATGACGAAGTTGGATTCATACCAGAGTTGCAGGGATGGTTCAACATATGAAAATCAATAAATATCATCAAACATATAAATGGGCTGAAAGACAAAAACCACAGGATCATCTCAATTGATGCTGAAAAGGCCTTTGACAAAATCCAGCATCCCTTCATGCTTAAAAGTCCTAGAAGGAATTGGATTAGAGGGATCATTCCTCAATGTAATCAAAGCCACATACAGGAAACCCACAGCCAATATCACCCTAAATGGGGAAATGACAGAAGCATTCCCTTTAAAGGTAGGAACTCAGCAAGGCTGCCCCGTCACCACTCCTCTTCAATATAGTGTTTGAAACAGTTGCTAGGGCAATAAGGCAAGAAAAGAAAATTAAACGAGTACTAATTGGAAAAGAGGAAGTAAATCTATCCCTTTCTGCTGAGAATATGATTGTTTACTTAAGGGATGTTAAAAACTCCACCAGAAAACTCCTAGAAATGATTAACAGCTTCAGTAAAGTGGCAGGATACAAAATTAACCTAGAAAAATCAGTAGCATTTCTTTACACCAACAACAAGCAACTGAAGAAGGAATTCAAGGAGAACTTCCCACTCACAATAGCTTCAAAAACAATAAAATACCTAGGAACAAACCTAACCAAAGACACTAAAGATCTCTACAAAAAATTTCTAAACGCCTGAAGAAGGAAATTGAAGAAGACATCAGAAGATGGACAAACTTCCCATGCTCATGGTTTTGGAGAATTAATATAGTAAAAATGTCCATTCTACCCAAACTCTTGTATATATTTAATGCAATCTCAATTAAAATCCCCAAGAGTTTCTTCACAGGCTTGGAAAAAAAAGTCCTTCATTTCATTTGGAAAAACAAAAGACCCCGAATAGCCAAAACAACCCTGAGTGAAAAGAGCAACACAGGGGGAATCTCTATACCAGACTTCAAACTATACTACAGGGCTATAGTCATAAAAACAGCCTAGTACTGGCACAAAAACAGACCTGTTGACCAATGGAACAAAACTCAAGATCCAAGCTTGAGCACGTACAATTTCAGCCACCTCATATTTGACAAGGAGGCCAAGAAGACACAATGGAGGAAAGATAGCATCTTCAGCAAGTGGTGTTGGCAAAACTGGATCATCACTTGTAGAAGAATGAAATTAAATCCCTACCTCTCCCTGTACAAAAGTCAACTTCAGATGGATTAAAGACCTCAAAGTGAAACCCCAAACTCTGAAAGTGATAGAAGAAAAAGTTAGCAGCAGACTACAAGACAAAGGTGTAGGAAAAGACTTCCTAAATCAGACAGCAGCTGCACAAGAATTAAGGTCAACAATTGACAAATGGGACCCCATTAAACCCAAAAGCTTCTGTACATCCAAAGAAACAATCAAGGAAGTGAAGAGAAAACCCACCAAGTGGGAGGAAACCTTCACTGCAGATACATCTGACAAAGCATTGATTTCCGGAATATATAAACTACTCAAAAAACAAAGAGGAAAGAAAACAAATGACCCACTCAAAAGATGGAGCAAAGAGCTGAACAGAGACTTCACAAGTGAGGAATTAGAGATGGCTGAGAAACATCTTAAAGTGTGTTCAACATTGCTAATAATTAAGGAAATGCAAATTAAAACCACTTTAAGATATCATATTACTCCAATAAGACTGACTAGGATGAAGAAATCAAATGATATCCAGTGTTGGAGAGGTTGTGAGGAAAGGGGAGCACTCATCCACTGCTGATGGGAATGTAAACTCATACAGCCACTATGGAAAGCAGTGTGGAGAACCCTTGGAAGATTCAAAATGAGCTTGCCACCTGACCCAGTCATACCACTCCTGGGTATGTACCCACAAGACTCATCTTACTGCAGACATACATGCACATCCATGTTTATTGCAGTTCTCTTCACAATAACAAAGAGCTGGAACCAACCCGAGTGCCCCTCAACTGACGAGTGGATAGAGAAAATGTGGTACATCTACACAATGGAGTTCTGTGCAGCAGTAAAGAAAGATGACATCATGAACTTTGCAGGTAAATGGATGGAGCTAGAGGATATCATGCTGAGTGAAGTAACACAGTCCCAGAAAAACAAACAACGAATGGTATCCCTCATCTGTGGATGCTAGCGCCAATTACCTAATTGTATGGCAAACTGAGCAATGTCAATGTGATCTGAAAACAACTGTGCTCTTATATTGTAGAATCCCTTAAAAAATAAACAAATAAAGAAAAAAATAAATTTGAAATTCTAAAAAAAGATGACCATGTAATTTCTGTCCTTAAGTCTGTTATGTGCTGTAATGTGTCTACGGATGTGTGTGTCTTTGCATCCCTGGATGAAATCAACTTGGTTCTGGTGTCTGATCTTCTTAATGTAAACTTGAATTCAGTTTACAAATGTTTTACTGAGTATTTTTGTGCCAATGTTCATCAGCAAAAGTGGCCTATATTTTCTTTTTTGATGTGTCCTCTTTGGGTTTTGGTATCAGAGGAATATTGGCTTCACTGAATGAGTTTGGTAGTGTTCTCTGGAGAAGTTTGAGGAGCACTGGTGGATAACTAGCTATTAAAGGACTAGTAGGATTCAGCAGTTAATATAGCTTAGCATGGGCTCTTTCTGAAGAGAGTCTATTAATATTCACTATGGTTTGACTATGAAATCCACACCCCCCCCCATTGACTCACGTGTTTGAACACTTGGTCCACAGCTGGTAGCACTGTTTGGGAAGGCTGCGGACCTTTTAGGAGATAGAACTTCACTAGAGAACATGGATCACTGAGGACAGGCCTTGAGGTCCTGTAGCCTGACTCTATTTCCTCTTCACTTCCTGTTTTCTCACTGTGGATGCAATGAGACCAGCTGCCTCCCAGGCCTGCCCCTGCATGATGGACAGTGTCCCCTGAAACTGCGAGCCACACAAACCTGTCCTCCCTTAAGTTGCTTCTTGTCAGATATTTCCTCACAGCAACAAGGAAAACTCCTTCAGTGTTACTGCTTGTTACAGGTATGTTAAACTATTTACATTTTGTTTTGATTTAGGTAGGTCATATAGATATTCATTTCTAGAACTTCCAAGTTTGGGAAGATAATTTTTCAAAATGTCATCTTGACTTTTCCACTTGGTCACATGGAGGCAGCTTCTACTCTGCCATCCTCTCTCCTCCCTCACTTTATAAAAGCAAGATCCAAAATTGAGCAAATGATAGAGAAAATTTTGTCCTGTTGAGTATATGCACCAGACAATATTTTCTTTCAGTGGTTCTCTGCCAGGAGCAAGATTGCCCCCCCATCCTCATCCCAGTGCAGGTTGACAACTACAGACATTTTTCTTGCCATGTGATGGGGAGCTATTGACATCTAGTACATAGAAGGCAGGGATTCACAGAATCCTGCAGTATGCATGAAATAAAAACTGTGTCCCCAAATGTCAATGATTCTAAAGTTCAGAAATCCTGTTCTCCTTTTTTCATAGAGAAAAGACTGGCCTGTTTAGGAATTATTTTCACAGCCCCTAAAATGAGTCACTTTGGCTCCAGGGAGGTTACCTGCCCAGCATCTCATCTCGTGCAGACGGACCTCACGTCTTATCCTCACCAAGTCCCTTCACTCATTCTCTCCCTTTTTACTCCTCTAACTCTTGTAGGCTCCATCTTCTCCAGTAATTGGACCAATTCTGCCCCCTGCCTATGATTTAAACAGCTGGAAGCTTGACTTTGACAAGCAGAAGTCAGGAATCTTGAAACTCTGGGGAGCAAAATTCTGTGCTGGGGCTTAAAAATAACCTGACTCAAAGTGTGTCAAGAGATAGACGTTAATCATAAGCGTTAGGGAGCATTCTAAAAATGTTCCAAGTAGAAGCTGAGACTCTAACAGAAAGTCCTCTCTCAGTTTGCTTTTATGAGCATCAGTCTGAAGGAGTCAAGGTTAGATTATTAATTTGTAGGACTCTTTACTAAGAACACCACCTTCCCTCACCCATTTTAACTGTCAGACACCACCCCATGGTGTTTTGGTTCTTAGCCCAATTTACTTTTACAAGGCTTCTGCTTCCATCTTTTCTTCAATATGATGTAGGAAAATGACTTCGGTGGACATTCCAGCTGTGAATATTTGCATTTTTGAACATTATCTGAATGGCACCATGAATTCAAACAATTTAAAATCACAGAGCCTTGCAGGTAGCAATCAGAATAGCTTCATACAAATAAGAATTATTATGCTGTGCAGGAAACCATGGCAGTGTGCTCCAAAACATAAAAGAAATCAGCCATAAATGAAATATTTGCCTGAAACAAACAAACTAACAAAAAAGAGTCCTGGTTTAGAATGGCATCATTATATTGGAGCTGCTTGTATCTTTCTTATATGTAAATATGTGCTTGTTCATAAATCTGTTTTATGTAGAGATGATTCTGTATGCTGATAGGAATGTACATACCCCTCCTGCAACTCTACAGCCGTTGGTCAGCGTTTACATTCCTATCATTTCACCTGTACCATTGTTGGATTTGCAGAAATAAATGTTATGTAAGTGGTGGGAGGAATTTCCAGAGCTGATGATCTACTGCAGGCTTGTGCTCACATGGCACTCGGCATGCAGATAGGAAAAGGCTCTTTCCTGTATGTGCTGTGTGTTTCCACACTGATGTATCTTCTTAAAGAATATACTTTTCTGTCATTCAAAAACCAATGTAGGATTGTGTGAGTAACCACTTCTGAAATTACTGAAAAATCTTCCATAATTGATGTCAACAATAAATGATGGACTTTTGTCTGTAAGAAAAAGAAAATTTGTAAGACGGGAAGAAACAGCTATGAGAAGGGAGCCGTGCCCAGCAGGGTGTGATAATGAAGGATCACCACAATATAACGTGAATGTTTTCTATCATAGAATTCAAATTACTTGTAGTCTATTTCAGCTTCATGTTACTTGTGGGGAGAGAAGGGCAAGTCATTTCTTTAAGTCTCATTTTTCCTGCATGTAAAATAGGATAAGAAAAATCTATGCGCTAATGCTAGAGCATGCCAAAAACTTAAACATCAAAGTTAATATTTTATATACAGCTGCTGGATGGGAGCTCTTTTGGTTGTGGGACCTTCAAGTGCAAGAGTGTAGCATACCTGAGAGGCAGATCAAATCACCTTAAAGGACAGACTGGTGATAAGATGAATGCAGATGACATCTTTATCAGCATTGCTCAGTTCTCTTTTTTAATTTAATTATGTGTATGTGTATATGTCTCTGTGTGGGTTTGTACACTAAGTTCAGTGCTTACGGAGAAGTCAGAAGAGGTACTGGGTCCCCTGGAGCTGGAGTTGTGTGTGCTTGTGAGGTGCCTGACATGGGTGCTAGGGACCGAACTTGGGTCTTCTGCAAGAGCAATACATGTTCTAACCCCTGAGCCGTATCTTCAGCCCCTGATTATGTATCCCCCCTTGCCTTCTATTTAAAACTAAGCTTCATGTTAATACCTCAAAGACAGACTTGGGGTTACAGACCCTTTTATTTGTTCTTTCTAATATGGCCATTGAACAAATCTTTTTCAGTTTTTCATGATTATTTGCCTCTTTACTTGGCATACTGGAGATGGGTGCTTAAGCGTAGCCTTTTGGGGCTTCAGGAACCCAGACTTTTACTCTAAAACCCCAGTAGCAGCAGTAGCTTTCCTGGGATGAAGAGAGTGCTGGAGGCAGCTGCAAATGGGTGGGTAGGAAGCTGTCCACTGTGGACAGTGCAAGGACAGAGAGGAGACGAGGCTGAGGCCAAGGAGTCGGCTGAGCTATTATATGATCCACTGTACTTCTGTGGATGTGCCGGCCTTTCGGGTTGGCCTCCTTTCCCCACAGAAGCTGCACTGAGTCATTTGCTACCTTGGTGTGGGATTTGTTTTTCTGTCTTCATATTTATGAATTTGTCCTCCTGGAAAACGTCAAGGTCAATTTCCGCCATTTGTTGCAAAATGCAGGTTTAACTATTGTTGATTGTGCAACCGAGCAAAGAGTTGGGGCTTCAATATTCATTTAAAAACAGAGAACACTGAGCTAGGAACACACACAGTACAACGTGAACAAAACAGGAAAATGAAACAAAAGAGAGACGGAAAGAGGAAAAGAAGAGGCAGATGAGAGCCATGCGTTCTTCGCTCTCAGCGTCGCACTGTGGGGCTGCCTGACCTAATCTCGGCCTTGGCTCAGTTGTGTTAAACATGAGTCTAAAATGAAAACAAGAAGGTAGGACATAGCAGCCAGCACAACGAGTCACCTCAGGGTTTCTGTTCATGTGCTGCTTCTCTGAGGATGTGCTGAATTTTTTATATTGTTTCATTTTTTGTGTTCTTCAATGCACTGTGTAGCCCAGGCTGGCCTTATACTCATGATCTTCCTGCTGCTACTAGGATTACAGGTGTGGGCCACCATGCCCAGCTTTTTAAAGAAAGTAGATAGCAAATCTAACTTCAAAGCTATTTTAAAATGATAATGGTACTGCAACATGTAGAGAGGTGTAGCTTTCAGTTAGAAGTCAGATTCAGTAAAACTCAAATGACAGCAGCCAAGCCCTGTGAACACAGGTACAGTTAGACAACTGGAATATTAACTTGGACAACAGAAGGAAAAGGAGAAGAGCTCTGGGTGTTCCCAGAACCGTGCCGCACAATGAAGGAGAGATAAAGACATTCTAAACACTCAGAGACCCAGAAGATTTAACACCAGGCCTCCTTCCATGGAGAACACTATCCACAAAAACAAGGATAAATCAAGAAATAGACTAAGGAAGCAGGGGCTCTGACAATAGAGCTGGGAAGGGAAATCCCTGGAGATCAACCTCCAGACTAATGGGAGGAGGGAGAGGGTGGGAGGGGAGGAGGGCCATAGTGGGGAGGCGTCCAGGAAATGGGGAAGTTGGTGGGCCATCCAACCTAATTAATCCAATTTTTAAACTTATTTTTTGTGAGGTTGTGTCAGAGATTTCACTGCATGGTTGGCTGACTCCATTGTTTTTGGTCTTGTGATGAGACAGAGCATCATGGCTGAAGGATGTGATAGAGCAGAGCTGCTCACCCCTTTACAGCCAGGAAGCACAGAGACTTTGGGGAAAGGATGTACCCTTCAAAGGCATGCCCACATCTTCCATATCTTCCAGTCAGACTCCACTTCCTGCTTCTTCCTCCTCCCAAACCATCAGATGATGATGCCAGCAGTTCTTTAATTCATTGATGGGACAGAGCACTTCCAATCCTAGCACTTCCTCCTGAGCTCCACATCTGGCCCTGCTGCACTGAGAACCGAGTCTCCAACACAGAGACTTCTGGGCACATTTCATATTTAAAACATAACACCTGGGAACAGGGCTCACATGGCTTCTTCATTTCTGATTTTGAAAGGAATCCCTTTCTTTGTCCTCTTTAATTGCTCTGTCTAGGACTTCCAGTTTACACTGAATGGAAATGATGAAAGCAGGGGTATTTACTTTTTCCCAGTCTTGCAGGAAAAGCCTTTATTTATTTATTTATTTATTTATTTATTTATTTATTTATTTTTACAAATTCAGTGTGATTTTAGCTGTGGCTTTTTCAAAAATGGTCTGTTCTCTATGCTAACGTAGTCTTCACTTATTCCTTGCTTACTGGATATGATTATTAAGGAAGATTGAATTTTGTCATGTATTTTTATGCTTTAATTTGGATGACTGTGTGTTTTCTTTCTTCTATTAGTGTTGTTGATAACTCTGATTGATAGATGTATGTTGAACTATCTTTGAATTCCATAAACAAGTTCCAGTAGGTCAGGATATCAATCTACTTTGTATGCTATTGAATTCAGTTAGTAGCCTATGGAGAACTCCATCATTACTCATCAAAGATATTGGCCTAATTTTCCTGTTTTGTGGTATCTATGATTTTGTTTTCAAAGTAATACTGGTTTCAGGGTGAAGTAAGAGGTATTCCCTCCTATTTAGCTTTTTAGCAGAATTTGAGAAGTCTCAGCATTAATTCTTTAAGTATTTGGTCAAATTCACCAGTATAGCTATCTTCTCCTGGAGTTCCCACTGTGGGGAGGGTCCAGATAAACACATAATGTTCCTCACTAGCTTAGGTCAATTCAGATTTTCTGTTTCTTCATGATTCACCCTTGGTGGGTGTATCTTTTAAGGAATTGGTCCATTTCAGTGAGTTCCTCAAATCAATGACATGGGATTGTTCATAATACTGTCTTATAATTCTTTGTATTCTTGTAAAAGCAGTAATAATGTCCTCTACTTTGATTTTGTTTCAATTTTATTGATCTTTCCAAAGAGTTAACTCTAGTTTCATTGGTTTTTTTTCTAATACTCTTCTATTGTTTATTTCATTTGTCTCTGTTTTAATCATTATGACTTTGTCTGGTAGCTTCAGAACCGAGTTGGCTTTCTTTTATCTAACTCTTTAAAACACAAAGCTAGCTTCTGATTAGAGGTCTTTCCTCTTTTTTTGAATTTTAAGTAGCTAAAAGCTTCATTTTTTTCCCACTGTTTTTGCTAAGTCCCCTAAGTTTGCTGTGCTATTTTGTTTCATTTGTTTTAACTTATTTTCTAACTTCTCTTGTAATTTCTTCAACTAATTTTCTCATGTTTTGTTTTCCACATATTATTAATTTTCTAGTTTTCTTCCTAATTCCATTCCATTGATCAAATAAGATATATTGTATTATTTCAACTTTTGCACACTTGTTAAGATTTGTTTTGTGGCCTAATATATTGTCTACTTGGTAATGTTCCTTGTGAACATAAGGAAAGCACATAATCTCGTTTTGCTCAGTAGAGTGCTTATAGATGTCTATTAGGTCCAACTGGTCTCTATTGTTCTTACTTTACAGTATTTTCTTAGTAATCGTCTGTCAGGAGTTATATGCATCATTGAAACTTGAGTAGTGAAACTTCCTACTTTTTGTAGGTCCACCTGTCACTGAGTCACATCCTTTCCCTCTCAGGACCTTCTTGTTGTTACTATTTGCCTGGGTATCTCTCTATCCATGTTTTGTTTTCACTTTGATTTTATGCATGCCCTCAGAGCCAAAAGGTGAATAATATATAGACATTGAGTTGAATGCTAGGTTCTTATATCCATTCTACTAATCTGTCTTTGGATTAGATAGTTTAATCCATTTTTATTTAATGTAATTACTGATAGTGAGGACTCAAGTCTCCTTTACCCTTTTGCTATTTGTCTTCTGTGTGTCTCGTACTTATTTTGTCTCAGATTCTCCATCAGTGACTTTCTCCATGTTCAAGGCTTTAGAGTGACTGAGGCTCTTCTCACTTCATTTCATGTAGATCTGTAATTTCTTTGTGAGAGCCATCAGGATCACTGTCTTGATTTCCTTTCTCCTTGCTGTGATAAAATCCCTTGACAAACCAACTTAAGGGACAAAAGGCCTATTTGGCTCATAAGTCAAAGTTTCAGTCCATCATTGTGAGAAAATCCATGTGGCAAGATGGCGGCAGCTAGTTGCCTTTCAGCCAGAAAGAATTAATGTGTACATGCCCACATGCCTGTACTCAGCTCACTTTCTTTCACTTTTAGACAGTTCAGGATCTCCTGCCTAAGGAAGGGCACTATGCCCATGGGTGGATCTTCCCACCTCCACTAATTTATTCAAAATAAGCATCCACAGGCATTCTCAGAGGCTAACTTAAATCTAGACAGTCCCTAGCCACCATGTTCAGAGTCTTGTTTCCTAGGTGTCAGCCAACAATCCATATTAATCATACAATCACATCCTAAATTGAAAACAATGTATTTTTAACTGACATTGACTTCTGCATTGATCAACTTCATGTGCCAATTTAAATATGCAATTGTATATCCAGGCTAAAAATTATTACCATCAAACTATACTTTATGAAAATCACAAGAATTCAATCAAGAAGTAAAATTTATAGGTGTGTATTTTGGAAGTGTTTCTAAACCAGATTAGTACTTGAATTGGTCTCTTCAGTGAAGGAGGCTGTCCTCCCCAATCTGAGGACAGTCGTCATCCAATCTGCTGGAGACCCAATATGAACAACATGGAGGAAAGTGCCTCTTCCTCCAGTCTGCCTGCTCTAGCTGGGACAAGGACTTTCCCTGCTCTTGGACTTCACTCTATACCAGTAGCTTCTCTGATTCTCAGACCTTTGGCCTTAGACTGAAGCTGTACTATCAATCTTCCTGAGTCTTCACCTTATAGATTGCAGGTTATAGCATGTTACTGCCTGGCTGACAATGTGAGCCAAATTCTTGTAATAAATCTATCTGTCATCCATCTATCTACCTACTTATCTATTTATCTAACATCTCCTATTGGTTCTATTTCTCTCATCTCCCAACAACACAGCTTCAATTATGTACATTTTACATTTATAGGTCTCTACCCCATTTTATGTTTTTGATTTCACAAATTCTACAAGTAAAATAATGCTATATTTTCTGTAATTTAGCTATTATACATTTGCCTTTTAAATTTTGTAGAAAATAAAAAGTACAATTATGAGCTACAATTAAAATAATGCTGCTTTTTAATATTCATTTATTTACTTTCACTGAAGAATTTAATATTTTATATGTCTTCATTTTTCTTACATCTTTTCATTTCAACCAAAAGGAATCCTTTTGGCATTTCTTCTTGGACAAG
Source organism: Rhizomys pruinosus (assembly GCA_009823505.1). NCBI lineage: Eukaryota > Metazoa > Chordata > Mammalia > Rodentia > Spalacidae > Rhizomys > Rhizomys pruinosus. Next base: position 933,628 of record VZQC01015735.1, on the reverse strand, counting down.
TCTAGTTATAATGATTGGCTATTTATTGTGGTTGCTTTCTTTTCTTCTTTCTTTTTCCTCTTCCTCGACTTCATCCTTCTCTTCATGCTACTTCTCCTCCTCTATTTTTTTTTTTTTTTTACTTTTTTGTCTTTTTGAGACAGGGTCTCCTTGTAACCCCAGCTGGTCTGGAACTCACTATGTAGACTGGATTGTCCTTAAACGCACAGAGATCTGCCTGCCTCTGGCTCCCAAGTGCTGGGATTAAAGCCATGCACCCTGATGCCCAGCTCTTCTATTTTTGAAGGCGAGTTTCAATAGCATATATACTTATATATATATATATATATATATATATTATGTATATATTATATATATATATATATATATATATATTTCTTGGCTGAACAGTTTTATTTTTAGCATTCCTGTATATATCTCACTGCCTTCTAGTTTACATGCTTTCTGCTGAGAAATCCATTCATTTTTGTGACTCCTTCTATGTGACAAGTCACTGTCTCTTCATGCATCACCAGCCTCTTTCTTTGGGTTTTGACAACTGTGGATTGTGACAATTTAGGGTTTAAAAAATTAGAATTTGTTAATCTTTTGGCTTTGTATATCCGTGTGTCTACTCTGGAGTTTTTTTTTAAATTAATCTTTTTTTTATTTTTTTATTTTTTATTTGTATTTCTGTATGTATATGAATGTACTGTCTGCCATGCAAGTTTTGTGCACCGTCATGCAATGCGCAGAGGTCAGAAGAGAGTGTTAGATTTCCTGGAAACTGGAGTTCTTTCTGGAATTGGGGTTTCAGACAGTTTTTCGGCTGCCATGTGGGTGCTGGGGATCGTACCCGGGTCTCTGTAAGAGCGGTCGGCGCTCTTAACTGCTAGGCCATCTCTCCAGCCCTCTAACTGAGTTTTTAACCATCATTCAAAGCTTCTGTATTTCTTATAAAGCATATATTGACTTGCCAGATGGTATTCCAGAAGTATTTCTTATAAAGCATATATTAGCTTACCAGAAGCTATTCCAGAAGTATTTCTTATAATGCATATATTGGCTTGCCAGATGTATTCCAGAAGTATTTCTTATAATGCATATATTGGCTTGCCAGATGGTATTCCAGAAGTATTTCTTATAATGCATATATTGGCTTGCCAGATGTATTCCAGAAGTATTTCTTATAATGCATATATTGGCTTGCCAGATGTATTCCAGAAGTATTTCTTATAATGCATATATTGGCTTGCCAGATGTATTCCAGAAGTATTTCTTATAATGCATGTATTGGCTTGCCAGATGTATTCCAGAAGTATTTCTTATAATGCATGTATTGGCTTGCCGGATGGTATTCCAGAAGTATTTCTTATGATGCATGTATTGGCTTGCCAGATGTATTCCAGAAGTATTTCTTATGATGCATGCTTTGGCTTGCCAGATGTATTCCAGAAGTATTTCTTATAATGCATATATTGGCTTGCTGGATGGTATTCCAGAAGTATTTCTTATAATGCATGTATTGGCTTGCCAGATGTATTCCAGAAGTATTTCTTATAATGCATGTATTGGCTTGCCAGATGTATTCCAGAAGTATTTCTTATGATGCATATATTGGCTTGCCAGATGTATTCCAGAAGTATTTCTTATAATGCATATATTGGCTTGCCGGATGGTATTCCAGAAGTATTTCTTATAATGCATGTATTGGCTTGCCAGATGTATTCCAGAAGTATTTCTTATAATGCATGTATTGGCTTGCCAGATGTATTCCAGAAGTATTTCTTATGATGCATGTATTGGCTTGCCAGATGGTATTCCAGAAGTATTTCTTATAATGCATGTATTGGCTTGCCAGATGTATTCCAGAAGTATTTCTTATAATGCATGTATTGGCTTGCCAGATGTATTCCAGAAGTCTCTTAATTGCTGTTCACTTTTCTCTATTCTGTTTTCCTTTTACTCTTAAGCTAGGTAATTTATTTTTTATTTTTTATTTATTTATTTATTTTTATGTGTATGAATGTACTGTCTGCATGTAAGTTTGTGCACCCGTGTCGTGAGGTCAGAAGAGGGCGTTGGATTCCTCTGGAACTGGAGTTAAAGACGGTTCTCAGCCACCATGTGGGTGCTGGGGATTGAGCCTGGGTCCTCTGCAAGAGTGATCATTGCTCTTAACTGCTAGGCCATCTCTCCAGCCCCAAGCTAGGTAATTTAAAGTGACTGATTTTATCACATTTTCTTGTGATTTACTCCCCTATCTGAGTCTGCTATTGAATATTTCCAGGGACTTTTTCAAATCTATTATGTTTCACTTCTAGGATTTGTTTGGAATTTTTCATTTTCTCACATATTGTTTTCTTGAATTTCTTTAGTTCATTAGGCATACTTAATTTACTTATTTTTTAATTATTTTAATAATTTTATAAACATTTAATTAAATGTTTATGTATATAAGTGTTATGCCTGCATGTAAGTGTACCTGTGTCAGGCAGTGCTCACGGAGGACAGAAGAGGCCCTCAGATCTACTGGCATTGAAGTTATGGATGGTTGGCAGCCACCATGTGGGTGCTGGGTAAAAACCTGGGTCCTCTGCAAGAGCAGCCAGTGCTCTTAACCACTGAACCATCTCTCCAGACCCTTAATGTATTTATTTTAAAGTAATCTGATTCATATATTCCTTCAGAGATTGTTTCTGGGGATTTACTTTTGCTTTATAGATTGGATTATACGTTCATATTATAAACCAATCTGGCTTTGAACTTACAGAGATCCTTCTGCCTCTCCTCCTGAGTGCTGGGTTTAAAGTGTTCCACCATGCCTAGCCTGTGCAGTGTCTTACTACTATTACAAAGATTGTTTTGACCTCCCAGACCTCCTGAAAGGAATTATTGACTTAATATTGTGATAGTTAATCTTGTTTGTCAATTTGACTGAATCTGGAATCAACTAATGCATAAATCAGCTGTCGGCCTCACCTGTGAGGGAACTTCCTGATCAGTTTAATTGAAGTGGGGAGACACGCCTTAAATGTGAGCAGTACCTTCTATGGCAGCTCAGATACAAGGAAGTCTGAGAGAGAAAGGCTCTTATTTTTCTCTTGCTCGTCTTCACAGTATGCTGGCAAATTCATGTACTCTGTTGGCAGCTCAGCCTTAGCTGCTACAGCTGCTACTGTTCTTTGCTGACATCACAACACAGCTTCATCAAGTTTGCCATGTGGACTGAAGACCAATGGCTGTTCAAGAATCCTCCAGGCCTTCAACACCAGACTAAGAGTGCTGAGGGATCCAGCCTTGTGTACTGAGAAGCTGCTGGGCTCTCCACCCCTCAGTGTGCAAGCAGCCATTGTTGAACTACCTAGACTGCATTCTGTAAACCAGTCTAAAAATTCCTTTTTAATATATACTCAGTCTATGGGTTCTATTCCTCTAGAGAACCTCGACTAATACAAAGGCAGTTTGAGGGCAACCGAATCACAGACTCCCTTACATAAATCAGTTAACAACCTGTTGTCATTTAATTCACTTAAAGACAACTTAATTGGGAAGCAAATATCTAAAAATGAGCATGTTAGATGCCTAAGCCCTTCACTTCAAAAAACATCATTAAACTGTGTTTTTCAACCATGGCAACTTTTAAGAAATACCAATTTGCTTATAACCCTAGGAGAGGCAGAAGGATTATAAGTTTGAGGCCAGTCTAGGCAATACAGAGAGATATTGTCTCAAAAACCAAAAATAAATTAAGCTGAACCTAATTAATTAGTTAGTTATAAATCAAAACAACAAAACCAATGGACTCAGTATCTCTAGAAGTTAATATTGTTTTAAAAGCTTACTGGTTGATTCCAGTGTTCTGTTAGGATCAAAAAACCCTGGATTAAGTTGGCCAGAAACAATCCACAAAAGCCCATTGTAGAAGGAAATGCACAGAGGGTCACTATTGTGTTGTGGGTCCCATGGGTCAAGTTAGCAACTTGGAACTAATACTAACTAGTTGTACAGCCTTACACAACACACCACACCTTGCCCTTCTCACCTTCAATTTCTTTGGCTGTAGGTTGGGATGGTAATGGTTCCATCTTAGTAAAGTTATTCTGAAGACTAAATGAGGTCAGTTAAAGAAAATGCTTGTTTAAGTCTTCATTCAATGATGTGGTGGGTACTGTTCAAAATATATAGCACAATGACACAATATAACAAAGTTAGCACAATACAGAGACATCAAATACTTGCTCAATCAGACCTAATGTCAGGTATAATGTTCTTAGATGGACCTGCTGACTATCAATACTGGGACGAATACACTCTCTTCTATCGTTTTCTACCAATTGTTTACACACACACAAAAATGGACTCTTAAAAATGTTTTACCTAAAACTTCAATCTTTTTCTGTGCTTAACAATCACAACAAAAATTCTTCATTTTGTCACTGTAGAGATGTCTGAAGGAAGAATTTCATTATCGATATTTTATGTATTTGTGTGTTTTTCCTACGTGTATGCAGGTCCACTACCTGTGTGCAATGTCCACAGAGGCCAGGAGAAGGCATAGGATCCACTGGAACTGGAGTTAAGGAGACTGTCATGCAGTTTCTGGAAACTGAACCCAGGTCTTCTGTAAGAGCAGCCAGTGCTCTTAACCACTGACCCATCTCTCTACCCCAATGAAGAAAGGATTTTTTTTATTGTTAATGTCCTTTCAAAGTGACCATTTAGAATATTGCTGGCATTTTATTATAGAAAAAATGAGAGATTAAGACAACACAGGAAGGAGCAGTAGTACAAACCCCACCCATTAAAGGCAAAGCCAAGAGGAGCATGACATGAAGATTCCAGGAGAGAATGTTCTCAGCCCGAGAGCCAAAGAAAAGGCAAAATACAATTCTCCACTGTTCTTTAAAGGGAATAAGACTTATGCCAGGCGTGGTGGCGCACGCCTTTAATCCTAGCACTTGGGAGGCAGAGGCAGGAGGATCTTTGTGAGTTCAAGGCCAGCCTGGTCTACAGAGTATTCTAGACGCTGGAGATACGGGAGACCCTATCATCAAAATGACAAAAAAAAAAAAAAAGATTATATCTTTTGTTTGATGCAATAAGGATGACTATTTTCTGGGTAGTTTATTTTATTTTATTTATTTATTTTTATGTGTATGAATGTACTGTCTGTATGTAGGTTTGTACACCCATGTCGTGCAATGCTGCGGAGGTCAGAAGAGGGTGTCTGGTTCCCCTGGAACTGGAGTTCTCCTGGAATTGGAGTTACAGATGGTTCTCAGCCTCCATGTGGGTGCTGGGGATTGAACCCAAGTCCTCTGCAAGAGCAGCAGGTGCTCTCAACCGCCAGGCCATCTCTCCAGCCCCTCTGGGTAGTTTTAAGAAGCATGAATCTGAGCTGGGCATGGTGGCACATGCCTTTAATCCCAGCACTCAGGAAGCAGAGGCAGGTGGATCTCTGGGAGTTCAAAGCCAGCCTGGTCTACAAAGCAAGCTCTAGGCCAGCTGGGGCTACAGGGAGACTCTGTCTCAAAAATTCCAAAAAAAGAAGAAGGAGAAGAAGAAGAAGAAGAAGAAGAAGAAGAAGAAGAAGAAGAAGAAGAAGAAGAAGAAGAAGAAGAAGAAGAAGCATGAATCTAAGACTAAATGAAAAGGGCTGGAGATGTAACTCAGTGGCAGAGCATTTGCCTAGCATACACAAGGCCTTGAGTTTGATCCCTAGTGAGCACATAAAGATCGAATAAGGAATCAAACAGATGAGCTACTTCTGCAGAAAACAGTCTGTAGATGAGATTAGAAGGCAGAATGCTGAGTTTGGTGAGAAAGAGGTACAAGGGTTAAACAACTCATCAAACTCATCAATCGTCAATATTAAGAACTATGTTAGTCTGAAACATGGCACTGATTCCTCTTCCACAAACTCTCTTACGAATGGCTGTCTTCTCCCTCCATCTCCCCAAATCATCTCCTTCAGTGATACCACTAGGGAGGCAGAAAAGGTTTGCAACAGAAAATCTAAATAATGTGGAAAACGCTTACATGGGAAAATGCATTTTTTTCCTAAAACTCACCCTTTATGGTCTGTGAATTTCATTCTTTGAATCCATGAGACAAAAATCCCAAAGTCACTGGCTTCTGGAACCTTAGTCCTCCACGCAGCCAAGTTAAACTCACCAAGGGCCACGAAAGTTTCTGTCAACTCTCAAAAATACTCCAACATCTTCCTACCATTTCAATTCATGCAATGCAAATATTGGTCTACAAGATAGTATTTCACGAGTTCTTTAGGCTCTGTTCACTACTTGAAAGTATTTTAATTTTCTTCTAAAATAACTTCCTTTTGCTATTTATCCTCTGGTATCTTTTGAACATTTAGCACTGTGCTGGGCAGCTTCAGCTGTCCACTTTCCACACCTGGAAAGAGGAATGGGAATTTCCTCTATCAGATCTGCGTAAGGCTTATCTATGAGGCAGTTCCTTGATTGTTTAATTATGTAAGAGGACCCCACCCACTGTGGGCGGTGCCACCCCTGGGGAGCTGGTTCTGGTTGTGTAAAGAAAGCAGGCTGAGCACAGGCCAAAGGAGCAAGGCAGTAAGCAGCACTCCTCCACATGCCGTTTCCACCTCCGGTTCCTGTGTGGCCTCCCTCACTGATGGACTGTGATGTTGAATTTTAACATCTTTTTAAAAATATATTTTTTTAATTTTATTTATTTTTGTATGTGTATGAATGTACTGTCTGCATGCAGGCCCATGCACCCGTGTCATGCAATGCTGTGGAGGTCAGAAGAGGGTGTCAGATTCCCCTGGAACTGGAGCCAAAGACCGCCCTCAGCCGCCATGTGGTCGCTGGTGATCGAACCCGGGTGTTCTGCAAGAATGGTAGGCGCTCTTAACCACTAGGCCATCTCTCCAGCCTGATGTTGAATTTTAAGTCAAGTAAATATAAGCCCAAGTTGTCTTTTGTTAGAGTGCTTTATCACTGCAATAGAAACCTAACTAGGACAGACAGTATACAAGCGCTTACTTATTCATAAGTATGCATTTTAAAACCGGTGACCAAAAGTGAGGACATTTAATGATCTTTTGTATGACAGTATCTCTGCTGATAGAAATAAGTAACTTTTGTGAGGACACACAGGAGAGAAAGAAGTTAAAGAGAGGAGAATGACAGAATAGAGCTGTTCAGTAAATAGATGTTCAGGACTTTCTTTTAGGTCTCGTATCTTTTCGTCATACAGGAACAGTCAAGTCATTCAGAAAGCAACACACATTTGAGACAAAACATCAATAACAATAACAGCCTGCACTTAGCTGGTGCTCACAGTCTGCCAGACATCACATGTAAGGCACTGTAGACATTTATTGACTTAACCCCCAAAATAGCCTTACATGCTATGTGTGTACACTATTATCTAAACAGTTAATCTGAGTTTCTAGTGAGTTTCTACTTTGCAGCATTTCCATCAAATGAAGAGTCCTGGGCAGGGCAGAAGACAAAGCCATCTGGCAGGTTTCTATAAGCCAGGCCTCTGGGTGGAGTTTTCTAAGATATCATCATCACCTCCCACCACCGGAATGGCTCCAAAAGCACAAGGTCTTGCAGGGGTCACAAGATGATGATGATAATGATGATGATGATGGTGATGATGGCGGCAGCGAGCATGGGGTGGTCCAAACAGTAGCAAATGTCAACATTCACAGAAAATGTTGCTGATGTTGCAGTTTCCTGCTTTCAAGGCTTTACATTCCAGAGCACTCACAGTGAGGGCTGGGGTAATATTTACACAGGAACGCAGACTCCTGACCATCTGAAGGGGAGGGCCACAGATGGAAAGGGTCATTAGGCTGTCAGTGCTCGTGGTTTGTTGTATAGTGGTGACCACTGTGACACGGGAAAACTTCAAATATGGTACTTTGAGAAGAGGTCACATCAAAGTCGACTCCACGGTTCTAAGTACCTGAAATTCCAGAGGAAGTAGCAGCTGCTGTCTGCCAACTCCGTCTTCTAAATGGGTGTATGTATATGGATGATTAATAAGCAAGTCTGCTAAAATATTTTAAAAGCAAAAGTGGGGAAGTAAGCTAGATTTTTGCTATAAACCTTAATATGTGTCTTTGTACTTTGTACACTAAGGCAAGCTTCCTTTGAGGATTTATTATCTGTAAAATAGGGCCAAATATTACTTCATAGGGTTACTGTGAAAATTAAATACATACACACACACACACACACACACATACACACACACACACACACACACACACACACACACACGCACTGTAAGAGAGGCCCACACTGACTCCATTTTGAGTATAGCCACCATTTTAAGCAATTACTGGAACCTGCCCAATTCAGGGAAAAGGTCGATTGCTCAAAGACAGTTGCTCAAGGCCTCAAGAACAGCTAACTTAAACTTGTTAAAGATAACTGTTGGTATGTGAGGGCAGATGGACTGACCCAACATTTCCTCATTCCAGTTGCAGAATTGTGTCTAAAGATAACTGTTGGTATGTGGGGTGCCATTGGGCTGACCTAACCATGAGCCGTAGCCTGTTATTATCCAATAAGGCTAGAAGTTACCCAAACCCTGCTGAAATTCCCCTAGACCCTGTATAAAAGGCCTGTGAGCCAAGTTATTGGGGCTGGAGCCTTTTCCCTCCCACCCCAGCATGCTGGTTTACTTTTTTTCCCCCAGAAAAAAAGTCTTGGTTTTCCATCCTTTGGTGTGTCTGGTGTGGATTCTCGAACCCTAACAACACCACTTGATGCGGAATCTAGTTAAACACTAAGACATTTGGGTAAATGTTCCACTAACATTTGTTCCCTCCCATATCCTCCAATCCAATTAACCCCATCTTCTTGTCAGGCAAAAGAAGATTAGTTTGTTGTAACCAGAGTTGACCACCTTGCCTGTGTGCAGTGACCACCCACACACTTTGTTCTATCCACTCTCCTAACCTTTGACCCAGTCTCCTCATTCCAGTTCACAGCCTGGTGAACCAATCTTACAAAGAAAACGGACATTTCCTACCTTTGAAAAAAAAAATGGGCAGAGACCCAGCAGACTTGTGGTGCCTGCCATTTCCCATCTGTAAATTTCTCAAAATACTTTCCAGTAAGCAACCTCTTAGGGCCCATAACATGACCGATAATATTAAGTGTCTCAATCATTTTGAGCTTTCCAAATAAAGTGGTTTCTTAAGAATGTACAGTGGTTGAATTATGGAAGGGAGAGACTTCCATCAATCTTCTATTTGCATGTATTCGAGAACCTCAGTGGTGTTACCAAAATGAGTCAATGGATTAGTAAATGCTTTGCTTGACTCCAACAATGAGTTAACCGTATTACTGTGGGCTAAGTCCAGTGTCACCTCCGGAAACTGGATCCCTTAAGCCTTAAACAGAAGTGACATCTCAGAGTGGATAGTCCAGGGAGCACTTTAGGAAACAATCCTCCCTTCCACTGTTGCTGAACCACCACTGCCCTGAAGCTGACGGTTAGAGGTGTGGATGAGTCTTCCTATCCCGTTATCCTAATGGGGAGTCATTGTGTGGAGATGTGATTTCTAAACTGTCCAGTTTGACCCCCGCACCCACCCTTCACCTTCCACCCCCTTTGCCCCAACTCGGCAGGATCCCACTATCTCACAGAGCCACATGTCCCTTTCCCGGCCTCCGCTATTCTTCCACTCCATGCCAGACATATTCAAACAGGCTGGGCCTGTGTCCCAGCAGCCCTCCTTATCTGCCTTCACATTCCTTCCTCTGCCTATTCGAGCTGTGCACAGGGCTGGCCCAGCTTCCCGACACCTCCTGGAGGTGGGGGCTTACTCCCTGGAGCAGGGCCTCTGAGCCCAGCCGCTTTGGGGAGCTGAGTTCCTCTGCTCTTTTCTCTGGAGGTCACACAGCTTCCTTTGCGCAGTGCGCTGCCCCCACTTGCAGCAGTGAAAAGCTTCTCAGAGCCCTAGAACCTCCCAGGTCCGGGTTTCCTGCTGCCGGATCGCAGGATTTCCTGAGCTGGGGGTGTCCATGGCTGAGGCTCGGCTGAGCTCTATCCTGACCACACCTCGCAGGCATCCTCCTTGTCACTGTACAATACATCGTATTTATACCCCAGGGCAATGAGACCTGTCCCCTTGTACTCACTTTGATATATCATTTCCTTCGCCCCCAGTGCTGAGCGCTGCACAAAGTCCTTCTTGCTCGAAGTACTGTAACCCCTGTTCTCTGATTTGAGGTTTTTTTCTTTTTTCCTGCAGCGATCTCTAATCTGATGAATTTAATTAAAATAAAGTTTAAATAAATAGCTGGGAAAGCAAAATGTTCCATGAGGTGTAATCCAGCTGAAATCTCTTCTGAGTTCTTGTATTAAAGACACTGAAAAATTCAAAATTTAAAGGATTGGTAGAAATACCTGTTAGGTAAATGCTCTGATGTTTGTTCCTGTTGAAGTGTAAGTGCCACAGATATCCCAACGCAGCCTAGAATTCCCAGCTGTTTCCTGGAATCAGAGGCATGCCCACTTTCCAGTCTTCCTTAGGTGCAGAGCCTGGGAGGCTCCCTGCGGGCTCTTCACTGCACAGCACAGCAACCGCTGCCAGCCAGGGAAGGGCGAGCTGCAGACAGAGCAGAGGAGCCTCTGCTGCAGGCATGGCCGCAAGGCTGAAGCCGCTGCACTCGGCCCTGAGCAGTGCAGAGAGCCTGCGCTGGCCTTCCTCCCACGTCCTGCCCAGTCATGGCAGTCCGTCAAGTTCAGTCCGGGCCTCCCCACCGCACCAGCTCCCTTTCCTAGGTACATCCCTGGCCACCAGAGCGTCCTCAAGGCAAACGTCGCTAGTACCTGGGGCTCCTGAGCCAGTTGCCTCTCCCAACAGTCGTCTCAGGAAAAGAACAGAGAGAGACTCCACTCCCGTTCTCCTGAGGATCTTATCTGGACAGTCTCCCTGCTCTTTCTTATCCTTGGGTCATCACTACAGAGCTCCTCTTCATCCAAGCAGGTTTTCTTAACTTTGGACCAAAGGGAACAGGAGCCGGAACTCTCCTTGCAGGGCATCTACACGATCACCATGTGAATTATTCATTCACAGGAGACTAAAACCTCTGATTGTTTATAGTTTCCACTGATTTCAACTTGACAAGCAACCTACTGTGTTCTAGATTAGGAGCATCGCGTGAACACTTGCTGGCTGCTGGGCCCAGTATTCACAACTCCCGGTGCAGAATGAAAATGGTTGGATAGATCTGGTGCTTGAAGGGCGCCTTCTGGGGCTGGAGAGATGGCCTAGCGGTTAAGAACGCTGACCGCTCTTACAGAGGACCAGGGTTCGATCCCCAGCACCCACATGGCAGCCGACTGAAACTCCAATTCCAGGAGAGCTCCAGTTCCAGGGGAATCCGACACCCTCTTCTGACCTCCGCGGCATTGCACGACATGGGTGCACAAACTTGCATGGAGACAGTACATTCATACACATACAGAAATAAATAAAAAATTAATAAAAAAATGAAGTGCGCCTCCTTCAAGGTAACATTGATCTCCTCCCACTGTTAGATTTGTCCCACTACATCCTGCCTTTATTTCTAGAATCCACCACTTACTGCTCACAGTATTTCTGTTAGTGGGTGACACTATGCTAAACGCCTGCGATTAATCAACTTGCAGTAAGAAGGAAGGATTTATTTTGCCCGATATTTTCAGAGGCTTCAGTCTCTTGGCTCGTTTGCTCCGAGCCTCTGGTCAGACTGCTTACTGTGGTGGAAGCATGTGGCAGAGGAATTGCTTAGCCCATGGCAGACAGAAGGGGACAGGGTCCCTATACTCTTTTTGAAGGCACAACCCCAGAGACTTAACTCTCTTCCATTAGGTCCAACTTAAAGATCTACAATCTCCCAGTAGCACCATAGATTGGGAATTAAGCCTTCATAGTAAGGGTCTTGGAAAGACACTTTCTGTATGGTATCTTGCCTGTGGCCCCCACAGGCTCATAACCAGTCCTCTACTAGAAAGTAGGCAGAACATCTGTACATGTACCCAAATCTCAACCGCTCCAGCTTTGCTCAAAAGTCAAAGACCAAAGTCTCCTTGGAGGGACAAAGAAAATGTTTAGCTATGAGCCCACAAAGCAAGTTAAGAAGTTCCTCCATGGCCTAGGTTAGATATTTCAGAAGTGGGGGAGTAGAGGGACAGACCAAAGGAAGTCCAGAACCCATCAAGGAAGCACTGAGGAATACTGCTTCATACTCAACGCACTGAGCACAGGAGGGCATTGTGTGAACTCCAAAGACTTGAAACAATCAGTCCTCGTGGAGTCACTGCCAGCAGCTTCATGTTCCTGCCCCTGGTCTGGCTCCTACCCCTTCCCTGGGCAGAAGTTCTGGGCATTTTTAACTTCCTGGGGTCTCCACTGAAGCTTTGGCTTCACTCTCATAGGTTCACTGTGCATTTCCCTGTCAGAGCTGCTTGCAGAGGCTTTGGCCTGTGACTCAGTGGCTTCCCAGACATAGGCCTCAGTGCCCCCATACCTGTTGTAATCTTCTTGCTTATAAAGTCAGCATTATGTGGACAATATGAAGGTCTGCTACTGGCGAGTTACACCAGGGCCACTGGACCATGTCTACATTGGTTCTGCATTCCTTGACAGCTAAATACAGGCAAGTGAATCCTGGGAAACAATTGCCTAGCTTTCCCTGTTCATGCAAGGCATGCTGGGCTCTCTTCTCAAACTAACCTCTTTGAAATGAGTTTATACTGTTATACCTCTGGGCCTGTGGTTATGGGGTCTTGAAGGCTTTTGAGATGGCTTCAAGGTATCATTCCTAGATCCTAGGGCAACCTGTTTGCCTTCTTCTTAGTGGCATTAATCTCTCTAGCAACTTCATCCTCCATGTCTGGAACATCACATGACTTTCTTTTTGACCAAATGGAAAGTTTTTCAAGTCACTCTACTCTGCCTTTTCCTCTTGATTCTCACTGTCTATTTAACTAAAAGCAGGCATCATTGCCTGTGCTGTGGCCTGAATGTTGTGCTGTCTTGAAATTTCCTCTACCCTAACACTTAGTCACACACAGGCCATGGATTAAATACAGTAAAATTCTCTCTTTTTTTTCATGTGTGTGTGCGTGTGAGTGTGTGTGTGTGTGTGTGTGTGTGTGGCCTACATGAATGTAAGTGCACTATGTGTGTGCAATGCCCATGGAGCCCAGAAGAGCATGTCAAATCCCTTGGAACTAGAGTTAAAGATGGTAGTTAGCTGCCATGTGCATGGTGGGAACTGAACCCAGGTCCTCTACAAGAGCAGCCAGTGCTCTTAACCACTGAGCCACCAAGCCCCCTCAAGTAGAATTCCTATTCACATCTGAAACCCTGTGAACATGACCTCTACTTTTCACATTTCTATCAGCATTATGGTTTTCTGAGATCTCATCAAAATACTACATGAAGCATGTTAAAGTCTTCTTTCACTTACATCTTCAGACTTTTCCAAATTCTTCCCACAAAACAATCCAAAGACTTTTGAACCATTGCATCAGCTATAGTGCAGCAACAATTCCACTTTGGAGAATCAATATATATTACATTTCCATCCCTAAAAATGGAATGGAGAGAATCACTTTAAAAGGAGGCTTATGGTTTTGGAGGTTTTAATCAATGCTTGGCTGTCTCTCCTGATTTTGGTCTGGTGATAAGGTAGCGTACTATGGTGGGAACATGTAGTAGATAGAGCAAAGCTGACCACTGGGCGATAGCTAGGAAGGATTAAGAAACAGAGGCTAGAGTCACACTCTCCCCTTCAAGGCCATGTCATTATGATCTAGCTTCCTTCCACTTGGCCCTACCTCATAAAGTTCTATCACATCTTTTTTTTTAAATTAATTTTATTTATTTCTGTATGTGTATGAATGTACTGTCATCACATCTTAACAGCACCACTGGCTGGGTACTAAGCCTTCAACACCACAGCCTTCAGTGAACACTCAAAAATTTAAACTATACTACTTATACAACTACTCTCAAAGGACGCTCCCCTGACGGTCCTGCCCCTGAGCCACTCTGCTGATGAGATCAGGAGGGATGTACATTGGCCTAATTAGACTGCTGTTTACAGTATCACCTGAGTCACATGAATAGACATCTCAACTAACCGTAAAGGTGATGGGAGCTTCTCCAGGAGTGGGCTCCTCAATAGCCTTTCTTAATGTAATGGAAGCTGTTTTACCTGGAGTCAACCATACTGTATCTAGATTGAGCTGGCCCTATATCCAAACCACACTACAACCAGCTTGCTTCAGTAGTCACCACTTTCTTGCCCAGGCAATTAGGAGCATGTCCAGCCCACTTACTGCTTTCTGTAAATTGGAATACAAAGCTAACTCACCAGGTTTGGGATTATTTCTCTTCAAAGTACCTTTGACCAAAGCAATGGAAAATCCTCTTAGTAAAGTCAGAAGTCAGACTTGTATGTGAAAATTGTTTTATAATTTTGTATGGCTGTTTCTAGCTTACAAATGGCATAGGCTAATAGATAAATATATAAAGTTTGGATGCCTTGGGATTAAAATTCTGGGTTCTTTCTGGTGGGGTGGGTGTGCATCACCTGTTTCAACTGGAGATGGTGTTTCATACACAGAATGTCTGATCATATAGCCTAGTCTGAAGTGGCATGTTGTTTAAGAAGGACCCTGGGAAGTTTTCTCATGTTCACTCTTACACATGTGAGTAATATTGCCTACCATAGCATCTTTGAAAAGTATAAGTCACAGTGCCTCATTCTAAGAATTAACATGAATCAATAGAGAGTGAAACAATAGTAAGTATTGTTTTCATTCATGACATTAAGAAGAGACTGAAGAAAACTTAAAACATGAGCAAATGTTTTGTATTTAAAACCTGAAGCTTTTGTGTACTGAGCATCAGAACAATGATAGTATACTAACCTGTGGTAATCGGTACTAACCTGTGGTAATCGGGTTTTTTTTTTTTTTTTTATCAAGGACAGTATCTACTTCTATTTGAGGAGTAGACACCTCTTTAACAAGGGGCCTAGGCTTGAATGATATAGCTTTGTCTCCACCTGCAGGAATGAAAAGTATTCCTATTTCTTGATTGAAGCTATGTAAGGGCCCGAAGATTGCCTTTAAAAATGGGGCATGATCAGTATCTCTAAGATTTACTTAATCATTTCTTATAATAAAGTAATTATTGGATCAAAAGAGGATCAGTTAAAAGAAAGGCATAATTGTGAATTATTATAATCATAACTTAAAAATATTTAATTTTTATTCTTAATTTTGTGTGTCTGTGTGGGGGTATGTTCATGTGAATGCAGTGCCTATAGAGGCCAGAAGAGGGCATCAGATCCCCTGGAGCTAGAGTCTTAGACAGTTCTGACCCTGGTGACATGGGTGCTGCAAACCAAACTCGGCTCCTCGGGAAAGTAGTGCATTCTCTTAACCACTGAGACCTCTCTCTAGCCCTTCTTCTAAATTTTTAATTGAATAATTCTATGCACACATACAATTTTCAACATCGATGCACTGCCCTATGGATGACCATAAATGACCACAAATCTGCACCAAGATTGAGACATGGCATGAGCCACTTCTGGGAAGCTCCCTCAGGACCTGTACTCACTTTTAAAATGAGGACCAGGGGCTGGAGAGATGGCCTAGTGGTTAAGAGCACAGACTGCTCTTGCAGAGGACCCGGGTTCGATCCCCAGCACCCACATGGTGGCTGAGAACTATCTTTGACTCCAGTCCCAGGGGAATCTGACGCTCTCTTCTGACCTCTGTGGTATTGCAGGACACGGGTTCACAGAACTGCATGCAGACAGTACACTCATACACTTAAAAAATAAACAAAATTTAAAAATATATAAAAAGATGAGGACCCAATTAAAAAAAAGAAATCATAAGCTGAAGATGCTAAAAGATATATGTGGCATGCATATATGGATATTTGGGAGATTGGAAGGAATAACATTACCACCAACAACAACAAAAAAAGACTGGGTCAAAGAACTGACTGAAACGGTGAACTTCTGCTCAAAACAGGAATCTTCTGCATCAAAAATTTTAAAAGAGACCAAGAAAAAGATGAAAAACATGTTTGGCAGAATGCATGAGCGCTGGTGGGGTGGGGTGGGCAAGAAAGGGGGAGTGGGTCTGGACTTGATTGGAAATTTTGTACGAAATGCACAAAGCTTCAATAAAAATTGGCCTAAAAATAAAATAAATAAAATAAAATAAAACAAAATGACCCAAAGTCTTAATTCCTT
The DNA here is from genome assembly GCA_009823505.1 of Rhizomys pruinosus. Taxonomy (NCBI): domain Eukaryota; kingdom Metazoa; phylum Chordata; class Mammalia; order Rodentia; family Spalacidae; genus Rhizomys; species Rhizomys pruinosus. The sequence goes on along the minus strand of VZQC01015735.1, from coordinate 917,363 downwards.
ACCAAACCATTAGCAGACATATAAAAGGAGAAAGGAAGATCAAGGTAAGTGATAGACTCCGTGACGTGCTTTTGCTCCTTCAGCCCAGTCAGGTTCTGCTCCCGAAAGGACCACCACCAGCCCCAGCTTCCATGGAGGGAAGGTGACGCCCCTGACCTTCTATGGCTCCTGTCTTCTACTGGCTCAGACTCACATTCCAGTCTGGGGCTAGCCTTCGTCTTCATTCACATGAGATTGTTCCATAAGATCACTCAACATAAATACAAAACAGATAATGAAGTTTTCCTGCCCCAAATCCACTTCTCATGGGCTTCCTGTGGAACCACAGTACAAAGTATTTAGGGAGGACCCTTGTCTGACCAAGGGGAGAGTATGGTACACACAGGTTCCCACCTCCAGTGCATCCAACATTCCTCACTGCCCGCTCAAGGAAACAGTAGTTCTCCTTTGAGTACGGTCCTAACTGTAACTTCTAATCAGAATAATTCCGTTTCTGCTTTAGGTTATCCTAAGCTTTCTGCTGCCCAGGGTCTGGAAATTATTGTTTCAGGTTATCTGTTTCTGGTGTTGCAGACAGAGTAGAACCAGGCACTTCACTGTGTGGACTAGAAGCAGAAACTGACAGAGCTCCTCTCCACCAGCCCTCTGGCCTCTTGAGAAGAGCAGAATTTCTAGTAACACGTGTCTGAGGATTCTTTCACTTTGCTGTGGAATGGGTGATCATCTTTCCTTTACCAGGACTGTGTGTTTGTTAGTTGTGTGACCACAAAGTCTATTTCCAGGTTTAGATTTGGAAGTAATTAGAGATCCCAGCTCCACTCCCTGGTCCAGGGGGGAAAGACAAGTTCAAGTTCACCTGTTGATGCTGGGACCCCAGGGACAGGGAAGAGGAGGAGAATGGAAAGCATGAAACTCATGGCAGGAGAGACTTCTTTCCAATTAAAACCTTAATTTAAATTGCTTGTTAGAATATTTCTATAGCAAAATGTATTTGTTAGAGGAATCGGAAAGAATACGATTGAATGCTTTTAGGTGAGAGTTAAGCCCGTCTCCATGGGCACAGGAGAGGCTGCCAGGTGCCTTTGGTAACAGGGACAGAACAATGGTCGAGTCCATACATGCTGTGGGCACGCTTCAGCTATTCAAACACAGACAGAGGAAGTAGGGGGATGGGGGGAGGATAGAATGGGGGGCATAGGATGGTGGGGGTTGGGAGTGGGAGGATGGCGTGGGGGTGGGGCTTAGAACACAAATGTCAGAATGGCCCAAAACTCTTTGCTGTGGTTCTTCCCGTGTTGAACACCCACGTTGTGTGAAGCAGCAAATCAAAGCAGCGGTATTCAGCGATCGCAGCCTGCATCGCAGTAGGGACTTGTCCGCTCTGGCGGCCATCTCTCATACTACTGAAAGCCTCTTCATTCGCCTCCATGCTTTTTCCTATGGCCACAGTCATTCCGTATTTTCAGAGAAAATAACTTTGAAGAATTTCTTGGACCGTCAACTGATTTTGAATGTTCCAATGAATTGAGATGAGGACTTGGAACTAATGAGATGTTTGAAGAGAAAAAGAGTCTCCAGCGGCCAGCCCCCTCCAAGTTCATGTATTCTGTGAACATGCATTGTGCGAAGCCCTCCCCTCCCCCATCTCCTCTCTAAACAGCTCCCCTCTGTGTCCCTGTCCCCACTGAAAACCCCTTCACCTCACTGTATTTTCTTTGGATGAGAGCCTCACTGTGAATAGGCAGCAGTTTAAAGAAAGATGGGAGAGGAGGGGTTGAGAAAGAGAATTAGAAGCCAAGTGGGGCTCTTGGAGGAGAGGAATTCAAACCCACACAACTCAACTGCAGTCACTGCTGCACAGTGATGAAGGAGGGTGAAGAACGTCTTAGCAGCAGGGCACCTGCTCCTCCACTCATCGGAGGCCTTTTTCAAAGAACAAAAGAAAGCCATGCCAATCCCAGACAGTTTGTGCACAGTGCTGAGAGCCACCCGCCTTCTCCTGTGCAGACTTTGTGCAAGGGAAGGACAAACTCCTCTCCACTCCCTGCCCATTTCCCTGTGCAGTGTTCTTTTGTGTGAATAAACACAAGGGTTTGCTACCCATTTGGAAAAGGCAAATTTGGTCTGAGATATAGCTTGATCCTAATTTCCCATGGGCAAATGTCCTCTGGTTTCCCTAAAGAACAGAGTACACAGGAAATACACACTTAGCTCCCAGTTGGCTGAAAGTGGGATGCATTGAGAAACTACAGGAAACTACAGGATCTTTTTGCTTCTCTTCCATGAAACAGCAAGGATCATACATTATGTTACTGTCTGCAGATTACTTCATCTCAGACAGAAGGGAGATATCCCTCAGGGAAGGTCAACTTCGAGGGCATGCCTGCTGGAGGGTGACATGTATGCTCCCCGGTGGTCATGGCTTCCTTACATTATATGTCCAAAAGTAGTGTTCGTTTACATTGAATTGGGTTAGATGCCTGGAGCGGAAACTTCTGACACTCTTGAACATCTGTTTGGAGACAAGATTGCTGATGTGAGGCTGATCTGGGATGAGCAGGTTCTGATTTGGATTTCCAGGGGCAACCTGATGCCTTTGTGTGTCTAAAATTAGAATCTCTCATCATTTGACTTTCTAAGATATTCTTGGAATATCACTGTGAATTTAGACTGCAGCAGATTAATCTCTCTAAGATCCAACATGATTATAAACCTATATATTCCTCAAGCTGACTGAAAATTTCTTCCAAGTCAGGTAATACTATATGTTATCATAGTCTTGACCTAATAATGGTTATTAGTGTCATTTAATCTAGGATGAGATCTGTATGGACTATTTATTTTTAAATATTTTATTATTTTATTTTTATGTGTATGAGTATTGCCTACATGTATGTAAGTGTCCCATTTCATGCAATGCCCATGGAGGTCAGAAGAGGGCATCGCATTCCTTGGAACTTAAGCTATGGATGGTGACCAACCACCACGTGGATGCTGGGAATTGAACCAGTCTTCTGCAAGAGCAGCCAGTGCTCTCATCTCTCCACCCCCAGTGTATGTACTATTTAGTCTCTGGATTCTTTTTTTTTTTTTTTTTTTTTTTTTTTTTTGAGACAGGGTCTCCCTGTAGCCCCAGCTGTCCTGCTGTCCTGGAACTCACTCTGTAGGCCAGGCTGGCCTTGAACTCACAAAGATCCACCTGCCTCTGCCTCCCAAGTGCTAAAATTAAAGGCGTGCACCACCACACCCGGCTCGTCTCTGGATTCTTTAACCTTTTTATATTTCTTCTCATGACAGTTCAGTCATAAGGGATGAACGTAAGATGAAGAAAATGAAAGGGCTTTCTGGCCCTGCTTTCTTTCTTATGATGTCAGAGACTTACTTATAAGGTGACTTCAAATCAGAGACCCAAAGAGGCCGTTCTTTGTTTAATGAAGCCACACTAAGAAACTGCAAGATTCTATTCAAGGATCCCTGGATGTCTCCTGAAGGCTGTAGCTGAGGTTTATACTTATGCTGTCTGCAGGACCCCTGGGCCACCATTAGTTCCCTTTCACCTCCATGCTGTTGAACCTGAGAAGTCACACAGCCTGGTGGCACCTGCCAGACCAGTGCCCCTGATAGGAAAAGAATATGTGCTGTCTGTCCTGAACGCCCAGGTCAGACAGGAACAGTACCCAGGTTCACAGAAATCTAAAAGATTATATGAAGATTATCTTGCTTAAATAATAGGAAAGAGCAGTTTTTTTATTTATTATTTTTTTATGTGTATGAGTGTACTGTCTGCATGTAGATTGGTGCACCCGTGTCCTGCAATGCTATGGAGGTCAGAAGAGGGCATTGGATTCCCCTGGAACTGGAGTTAAGACGGTTCTTAGCTGCCATGTGGGTGCTGGGAATCGAACCTGGGTCCTCTGCAAGAGCAGTTGGTGCTCTTAACCGCTGAGCCATCTATCCAGCCCCAGGAAAGATCAGTTTACATGAGCCCCTTTGAAGATGCCAGAATCTGTTGTTCTTCACAGCCACAAGGCCTCCAGATACCTCCATCTTAGGCCAAGGAGGTCCAGATAGAATTAATATGCATCATAACTACTAATGTGAGCTAAGCACCCAGCCATATGTCCTGTATCACTATAAGATCCTGACAGCACTTTTTATTCTTACAACTTTATAAGACAGATGCTAAAGCTATTTCTATCTTACAGATAAACCATAAGCACAGATGTGTAAAATAAATCACAATAACCATATAGCGTGATGATTCAAATGTGTTTCAAAATTCTTTGAGACTCCTTCCACAGGTGGAGTATAATTCTACCATCTTGATTTGAACTGACATTGAGAATGAATTCTAATGAACAAGATGTGGTAGGCGCGATGGTATGTGTTTCCCAGGATGGGGTTTAAGATGTTGCCCAGTTGTTACTGACTCTCTCATAGATTGCTCCCTCTGAGGGATGCATACAGTTTTTAAGGCCCAAGATAACAATCCAGGGTTTTGGAAGGCAGAATTTTATACTGTACCATTCTGCCTCTCCTGACACCAAAGGAGATTGTTCGAGAATCTGTGATTCTGACAAATAATGAATGGCTAATAAATGTTTCATCCAAACTTCAGAAAAATCTGATGAGTTTCTAGAACCTTAGAAATGCAAGGATGGTGACACTCACAGCACCTATGTAGGGCCACTCCCTCTTTGGATGCTCTGAATTAATGCTGGACCTTTTTTGCCCTATCTTTCCTTTCAAGGCTCCAGGCAGAGTCACCTTTATCTATTAGCACATTATTTTATCTATTAGCACATTATTTATCTATTAGCATATTATTTCAGACAGAGCTGTTACAATATCATTATGGGACAGATACCTGAGAGAAGCAATTTGAACAGGGAGAAATTCTGCAGCTCCTGGTGTGTGTGGGGGTGAGGGGGTGCAGGCCAGGGATGGGTGGCTGTGTTGTTTCTGGGCAGTGAGGCAGAATATCAGGCTGAAAAATGTTGAGAAACAGAGCTGCTTACTTCAAGAAACAGTGAGTGAGACAGGCCAGGCCAGGCAAAATCTAGCCCCAAAGACACAGTTCCTCCTGCTAGGTCTGACATCCTAAAATTCCCAGCATCTCCCGAGATAGCGCCACCACCTGGGGTCTGAGCCTCCAACACCTGAGCCTAGGCAGATTTCCTATTTAACCAGCACAAATGGCCTTAAAGTATGCAGAGGAGAGGGAAGAAGAACTGACCTGACCCTGAGATCTCAACACTGCTCGCCTTCTGCTGCTGCCTCTGCAGGCTCTGTACGAGGCAGCCACCGGCTCCTCTGCCTTCACCCCAGGCAGAGCCCCTTTTCCCTGAGCAACCCAATGCTTCTCACCTGACTCTGGCAGAATTGATCTCCAGACAACCTTCATGGTTTTCATTTAATCACACTGAACTGGCAGTTTTCTCGGCAACCATTCGTTCCAGCTCCATAACCCCCCTTCTAACCTTCTTAACCCAGTCAATTCTTACTCTTTTTTCTTTTTTTGAGACAGGGTTTCCCTATATCCCCAGCTAGCCTGGAACTCATTCTGTAGACCAGGCTGGCCTTGAACTCAGGGATCTGCCTGATTCTGCCTCCTGAGTGCTAGGATTAAAGGCATGTGCCACCATGCCTGGCTTAAAGATGGTTCTTAGCAGCCATGTGGGTGCTGGGAATCGAACCCAGGTCCTCTGCTAGAAGAGTTGGTGCTCTTAACCGCTGAGCCATCTCTCCAGCCCCAATTCTCACTCTGTAAGGATTCAGCTTAGAGGCCCACTCATCCAGGATGACACCCTCTCACGTGACCTGATCTCTGCTCTTGGCCCTCTTCACTGCCCGAGTACACCCCACTCCCCTCCATGTTCGAGCTCTGCTCTGCAGACAGCCCAGGCTCTGGGCATGCTGCGCTGGTTCTCAGCTGGATGCTGAGAATGTTCCCTGTTCACAGACCTCAACAGCAGCATCACACTTACCTTTGCAGCCCAGGGTCAGGCAAACAGTAGCTGCTTAAAGAAGGAGATCACATGAGCACAGTCCTCCACCTGCCCTTGACACAGGAGGGCTCACTTCTTGCTGTAGCTGTTCATCTGAAGATGAATGGATGGTGACTCTCACCATTTCTGGCAACAATTAAGGAGAGGAAGGGTGAAGGAAAAGAGACAGGAGACACAGAAAGCGATGAAGACTCAAACAATTGGCAGAGAATCAAAGAATCCAATCAAATGAGACTAAGGAGAACACTGCAGAGAGGAAGGGAGACAGACCATCCCTGCAGCAGCCTCCACCAGGACAGTGCCAGATCCCTCTGTCCCTGAAGATGAGGCTATTCAGGCCGCTTGACATATGCAGGACCAGGCGTTAGGCTGCAGACCGACTTGGGGGCTTGAGTTCTCGGTTCCTCAGATTCCTTCATAAAGTATTTACAACACAGTCATAAAATACTCCTTACATCTTTCCCATTTCCCCCTTCATTTCTTCCAAGGGCAAATTATATGGTAGCAATACAGTTAACATTACCAAACCCGAGGACTTTGCACAACCAGAGTGGCTAGTATTAACAATAACACTAGGGAAGTCAGAGGAACACTAGCCAGTCACTAGCGGTAAGACTGGAAACTATCTTTTTGAGTGGTCTTTATTATTTTTATCAGGTTTATATTGGGAATCATAAAGTGGGGTAGAACGCTTCTGAGTGCTCGTTGACTTGTTCTTTGGATAAAATTGGTCAGCATACATTTTCTTGAAATGACAACCCCATGACAATTGTACTTTCTCTTGCTCCTCTGCATCCTCCTTCTCTTCCCTCCTCCGTCTTCTTTTCATCTCATGCTTCCTAGAAATGGTGCCAAACACTGAAGGACCTGATGTTACAGTTCTCCCGCAGTCGTTTTCTTTAGCTTTTAAAATATAATCATTTTCCCAACTATTTGTTGATAAGAATTTTTCATAGAAAACATCTTTTGGAAATATCTCTGAAAAGATTATTTTACATTTGTAGCACTTGCTTTAGTTGGCTGCTGGGTGCTTTTTACTTTCTTGGTATTGTATTACAATAGTGTTTTAGTTTCTCTTCGATTGCTGTGACAAAACACTCTGACCAACACCAACCTGGGGAGGAAAGGGTTTATTCATCTCACATCTCCTGGGTCGTAGTTCATCACTCAGGGAGCCCAAGGTAGGAAATCAGGACAGGAACCTGGAGGCAGGAGCTGAGGCACAGGCCATGGAGGAATGCTGCTTACTGGCTTGCTCCTCTGTCCCATGCCCAGCCTGCCCTCTTATATGGTACACAACAACCTGCCCAGGGTGGCACCACCCATAGTGGGCTGGGTGCTCCCATATTGCTCAACAATCAAGACAATACTCTACAGATGTGCCCACAGGCCACTCCAATGGAACCAATTCCCCAATTGAGGCGCTCTCAACCCAGGTGTGTCAAGTTGACACTAAAGCTATCCAGCACAAATAGTGTAACAGCAAATTAAAGAATAACTAAGTGATTAGGGTGTATTAATCAGTTTTCTGTTGCTGTGATAAAGCACCATGACCAAGGAACTTATAAAAGGAAGAGCTTATTTGAGCTTACAATTGATGGTTCCAGGGAATTAGAGTGCATTGTGGCGGGAGGCATGGCGGCTGGAGAGGCATGGTGGCTGGAGCAGCAAGCCGAGGGTCACATCTCGCAATGAGCACAGGAAGCAACTGTAGACCACGAGGCTTGTTAAAACTCACTAAGCCTGCCCCCAGTGACACACTTCCTCTGGCACCGCCACACACCCCAAGACCTCCAAAACCAGTGCCATGAACTGGAGACAAACGTCTAAATACCTAGAGCCTATGGGGCACACTCATCCAAACCACCACATAGGGTTTTGTGCACTACTTGAACAAGATCACAGGCTGGGAGGGGAAGAGAAAAGGTCATCCTGGAGAAGCCCCCACTTTCTTGATGAGAATACCAAATCCCAACTTGTACAAACTGGTAGAGTCAGTCAGAACTCTGTCCCAGACGTCCTCACGCTTCAGCTAGAACCCTTCCCATCACCCCCAGGATTAGCAGAGACGACAGAGTTGTTGTACTTCTCCCTTTCTGGAATCTAATTCAAGCAACAGAACTGTATAAAAACATGAACAGCTAATCCAGACAGCCCCTATTTGGTGACCTGAATAGTTCATTAATTTTTAGGTCTTCATGTCTTTAAGTCATGGCATCATTATCCACATCTTACCAATGAAGAACTCAGGCACAACAGAGCTACACTACACTCCCAGGGTGATCCATGTGAAGTGGAAGACAACAGGTGTAGGATGGACCTGCAGGCACTCTGCACCCACATATTACAATGGACAGCCTCTGTGGGAAAGTGAGCCTTTCTGAAGGGAAATGCCTATTCCCTGCCTGAGAGTTGATGCTTCAATTTTATTGCTGTGGCTTTGCATCCCATAGCATCTCATAAATAATGAGTCTACAATTCCACTCCCTTGGAATTATCTGAATACATCACAATGACTTTGTAAAGATGTAAAAATATGACCATCACAACTTTGTTTCCTATTTTGTAAACAACCAGGATATAAAAAAATACTAAAAGTCTGCTCCAAATCATTGCCACAAAGTAAAATAATATAAATAAGAACACCTACCACATAGTCTAAAATGTAAATAAAAATACATTTTATAATAGCCAAGACAACTAAATGTTGTCTTTTTTTAAAAAACACCATCTGATATTATTTTATATACCAGAAACAATTGGCCTAAAAATTATTCATAGAATGTCATGACTTAAGTTTCTTTAAAAGAACTTAAACTTGAAAACAATCGATGAGCATCCTAAAAATAGCATGCTCTGATTTATCCCCCACCCCAATAATCAAGAAAACAGTGGCCAAGGCCTTTTCCTGCAACTAGACCCCTGCCCTGTGCACTGTGACATAAAGCCTGCACACTGACCACCCACTTGTGCACACATTTGTGTGCACGTCTCCAAAGAATTTTGATAACCTTTGTGTTTCCTTCTGCAATAAATTTTCAGGTTTATTTCAGTAATATTTAGACTCTATTGGGTAAAAATTAAGAATGCAAACACAGAAGTGTCAAGGAATTTACAGCGTCCATCTGGACCAGTGAGAGTTCAGTATGAAGGTTTTTCATGAGTCAACCATGTTTCTTAGTCTAAGCCTTTCAAGCAGTGAATAGCTAATTATGAGGTGGATGGACTGAAGTCACAGAAAAGAAGTATTAATACAAGTACACAAATACCAGCCTCAGCAGCTTTACTGGAGCCAGCCTGGTGTGGAATGTCTCTAATGACCACTGTTCTCTACATGACCGGTAGTAAGAAAGGCCCGAGTCTTTAAGTTACTGGACACTATCAATGTAAACTCATGTAACCTTCAGCTTATGGCTTTTACTTGGTTTTTCTCTTGTTCTAATAGAAGCAGAGATAGAAACAGATGATCAAATTCTATCAGCTGACAATCATAGTGGTCTAGCATCTATCCTGTGAGCAGGTTACTAATTACATTTGGGTCACCATGACCAAATTACTGGCATATGCAACTGAAGGGAAGAAATTTATTTTTGCTCATTTTTCAGTAACTTTCAGTCAGTCACATAACAAGGTGGGGTAGGTCCTGTCTACACGGTGGGGGAGGTCCTGTCTACATGGTGGGGCAGGTCATGTCTACATGGTGGGGAAGGTCATGTCTACATGGTGGGGAAGTTCCTGTCTACAAGGCAGGGCAGGTCATGTCTACAAGGTGGGGCAAGTCTTGTCTACATGTGGGGCAGGTCCTGTCTACAAGGTGGGGCAGGTCATGTCTACATGGAAGGGCAGGTCAGTCTGCAAGGTGGGGCAGGTCCTGTCTACAAGGTGGGGCAGGTCATGTCTACATGATGGGGCAGGTCATGTCTACATGGTGGGGCAGGTCCTGTCTACAAGGTGGGGCAGGTCCTGTCTACAAGGTGGGGCAGGTCCTGTCTACATGGTTGGGCAGGTCATATCTACATGGTGGGGAAGGTCCTGTCTACAAGGTGGGGCAGGTGTTGTCTACAAGGTGGGACAGGTCCTGTCTACACGGTGGGGCAGGTCCTATCTACACGGTGGGGCAGGTGTTGTCTACAAAGTGGGGCAGGTGTTGTCTACAAGGTGGGGCAGGTCCTGTCTACAAGGTGGGGCAGGTCCTGTCTACAAGGTGGGGCAGGTCCTGTCTACAAGGTGGGGCAGGTCCTGTCTACATGGTGGGGCAGGTCCTGTCTACAAGGTGGGGCAGGTCCTGTCTACAAGGTGGGGCACCTCCTGTCTAAAGATAGGGCAGGTCCTGTGTAAAAGGTCAGGCAGAAAATGTCTACAAGGTGGGGCAGGTCATGATTACATGGTGGGGCAGGTCCTGTCTACAAGGTGGGGCAGGTCCTGTCTACATGGTGGGGCAGGTCATAGCTACATGGTGGGGAAGGTCCTGTCTACAAGGTGGGGCAGGTCCTGTCTGCAAGGTGGGGCAGGTCCTGTCTACAAGGTGGGGCAGGTCCTGTCTACAAGGTGGGACAGGTCCTGTATACATGGTCGGGCAGGTCATATCTACATGGTGGGGAAGGTCCTGTCTACAAGATGGGGCAAGTATACTTGCCAAAAGTATCTAATCAGAAAATATCAAAATGCAGTGATCATATGAATTTACCTGTCAGCTGTGCATGAGGGCACATACCTGTAGTCTCAGAACTTCAGAGGAAAAGACAGCAAGATGAGGAACTTGAGATATGTAGAGAGAGTTGGAATTCAGGCTGCCCTACTTGAGACCCAGTATCAATACCTCTAAATTGTTCTCTATTCAACAGTGGGTTTAATTCTTCTTAAACATAAGTAATATGAGTAAATGAAACACAGCTATTTAATTTTTTTGTCAAAGAGACAAAAGTCATGACAATCAAATGATGAAATCCATTGTATGATACTGTATAAAGTATAAAATGAGTGGGCACCAGTATGGTGTTTACAGGAGTGTGATTGTGGGTAACTGGGGAAGTTAGAATACAGATTTGATTTTAGGTGTCATGATCTTTCTAAGTTTATTAGGTTTAGTAATGATAGTATGGCTATGTAGGAACATGTTCTCATCCTTACTAAATAGCTGATAAGATATTTTGGGAGATAAGTTGTATGATATATGTGGTTTAATTTGAAATGCTTTCAGCAAATTGTCCATAGGAAAAGGAGTTGATGTCATAATGTGTTTGAGATTGCTTACAGTTGTGGATTTATGTGAATGGTGTTCATTATGCATTTTCTATTTTTTCAAAATGAAAAAGTTAGGAGGACAGTATGAAGTTGGGCAATATTTTCAATTAGACAAAGTCTGTAATCATCCCCATCATTTTGAAACTGATTTAAAACCATAGAGATATAAAGGAAGAGATTATTTTTAAAATCACTTTATATTTAGGTAGCATATTTTAAGTACTTAATAGGTCCCAGAATTACAAGGGTTTCCTAAAAGTAAGCTCCTGGTTAGGCCTGATTGTTCTGACTGTAGGGATAGGGTAAAGTTTAGAAGTTTAGGGGATGTAAACGCTTTGACTAAGTTCTAGAGCTCGCTGAGGCTTTCTTTCAGGCACTGCTGCAGCTTTACTACTTCCTTCCCCTCTCAGTAAAATGAACTGCACTGACAGTGCCTGTAGCAGCTTATTTGTGGATGATATTGTGTGGTGGAGTTTCTGTCACTTAATCTCAGCCCCCCATCTCCAGCTAGGGTCTCACTGTGTAGTGCTGACTGGCCTGAAACTTGCAATGTCATCTAGGTTGGCCTCAAACTCAGAGGCCCATGAGATGGCTAAGTGGTCTAGAGCACTGTTGTTCTCTCAGAGAATCGGGGGTTAAATTCCCAGCAGCCATGAAGGCAACTAGCAGCCATCTGTAACTCCAGTCTCAGTGTGTGCACCCAACTTCAGGTCAGAAGTGGTAAGAATGACAGGCCATGCGATTAAGTTGATTTCACCAATGGAGCTGCTGTTCATTTCAACAGACCAGGAGCCCAAGGAAACAAAACAAAACAAAACAAAAACTTCTGTGCACGATCCCCAGCCTCCCTGACCTCCGAACTCTTAGGGGCTCTGTTTCACAGGGCCCTGTGAGGCCCTACACTGATGTAGACTGCATCCCTTGGCACTTGGGCTAGTCACATTTCCAGGAACACCAGCAGTGTTCTTTTCCTTCCTTCTAGGATGGCCTGCAAGGGTCCTCCTTCTGCGAATGAGTGCTTGGCTTGGGACTATTGTCTGCACATAGACATGCTAGTTATACTACATGGAGAGAAGACTTCATGCCCAAAGCACTCAAGTTCAAATGAGTAAACAATAAAGTTTATTAATCTTAATAACTGAACAACAATCAAAAAATCAAAAAACAGTAAGATATCTTAATTTTTGAACAATTAAAAATTCAAAAACAGTAACATATAATCTTAGTATTTGAAAAAAAAATCCCCAAACCAAAAAACAATGAAATATAATCTTAATATCTGAAATAAAATCCCCAAACACAAAAATGAAAGATGTCTTTCCAAACACATGTTGAAAAGCCTTGTCCAATCTGAGACTTTACCTCAGTTTACTGATCAGAGGAATAGCATTATTAGTCTCAGGATAGGCAATATCCCTCACATTTAATGTTTTAAGAGGCAGAAAAGCATCCTCTCCAGGAAGATTCATTTTATTAAACTCCATTAAAATGTTCATGCTGACTTCATCTGAACTAACAATGAGACAGAATAACCTGTCTCTAGCAGTGACTTCTCTACAGGTGTAAAAAGCTGGCTCACATTAAAGTTACTCATGGGGCTGGAGAAATAGCCTAGCGGTTAGGAGCACCGATGCTCTTGCAGAGGACCCGGGTTCGATCCCCAGCACCCACATGGCGGCTAAGAACCATCTGTAACTCCAATTCCAGGAGAACTCCAGTTCCAGGGGAATCTGAGACCCTCTTCTGATCTCCGCGGCATTGCACGACACGGGTGCACAGACCTGCATGCAGACAATACATTCATGCACATGCAAAAAAAAAAAAATTAAAAAAAAAATAAAGTTACTCATGACCATGCCACGATAGCCATCGAACATGCTGCTTTATTCCTTTTGCACGAAAATGACCTAGCACTTTATGCTGAATGTCCCATTTAAACTGGCCTCTCCAGTTGTCCCTCTCAGAAGTTGTTGCTTCTTTCTTGTCAAGATCTCTTTTAGTGCAAGTGATTGCTACTATGCATTCTCATCTCTCCACAAATAGTTTCTTTCACTTTGTAAATTTGTAGTTCATCTTTCTTATTTTTTACTTCATATTTTCTGTCTAGTTCTTCTACTTGAGCTCTACTTCACTGAGATATATAATCTTAATATTTGAACAACAATTGAAAACAACACAAAAATGATAAAATATAATGCTAATATTTGAAAAACAATCCAAATATCCAAAAACAATGAAATATAATCTTAGTATCTGAAAAACAATCCCCAAACACAAAAACAACAAACTAGAAATAACACATGCAGGAGGAGTGTTGGCCTTGCCACCAATACAGTGGGCTCCCTGATCTCAGATGCCAGAGCATCCTCAGCCTGCTGGAGGGGTGTTGGCTGGGCCACCAATACAGTGGGCTCCCTGATCTCAGATGCCAGAGCATCCTCAGCCTACAGGAGGGGTGTTGGCTGGGCCACCAGTACAGTGGGCTCCCTGATCTCAGTACCAGAGCATCCTCAGCCCACAGGAGGGGTGTTGGCTGGGCCACCTGTACAGTGGGCTCCTTGATCTCAGATGCCAGAGCATCCTCAGCCTGCAGGAGGGGTGTTGGCTGGGCCACCAGTACAGTGGGCTCCCCGATCTCAGATGCCAGAGTATCCTCAGCCTGCAGGAGGGGCGTTGGCTGGGCCACCAGTACAGTGGGCTCCCTGATCTCAGATGCCAGAGCATCCTCAGCCTGCAGGAGGGGCGTTGGCTGGGCCACCAGTACAGTGGGCTCCCTGATCTCAGATGCCAGAGCATCCTCAGCCTGCAGGAGGGGTGTTGGCTGGGCCACCTACAGTGGGCTCCCTGATCTCAGATGCCACAGCATCCTCAGCCTGCAGGAGGGGTGTTGGCTGGGCCACCTACAGTGGGCTCCCTGATCTCAGATGCCACAGCATCCTCAGCCTGCAGGAGGGACGTTGGATGGGCCACCAGTACAGTGGGCTCCCTGATCTCAGATGCCAGAGCATCCTCAGCCTGCAGGAGGGGTGTTGGCTGGGCCACCAGTACAGTGGGCTCCCTGATCTCAGATGCCAGAGCATCCTCAGCCTGCAGGAGGGGTGTTGGCTGGGCCACCAGTAGAGTGGGTGCCACGATTTCAGGTACCATGGCATCCTCTTGAGGTTCCAGCTCCCCTTGAAGGTCTGATGCAGAAGGTGGTCTGGCATGCAGAGTCTCTGCCATTTCTGGTGTAAACTCTGCTGGGAACTCAGGAGCTGATGGCAAGGAGGGTTCCAGATCTAAGAAACAGATGTGTGGTCGGCATAGGTAGCTTTGAAGTGAGCACCAAGGAAATTTGGCAATGGATGAGCTTCTGAAAGATCGCCGTCTTTTCCAGAGACCTCCACAATGGACAAAAGCCCTCTGCTTGAAAGAGAATTCCCATCTGTGTTCCTATAGGACATCCATCTGACTGCTTCTGTTATCTCAGTGCAGGCCAAGGGCGAGCTTATGGCAACTCCCTGGGGGAACCCAGCACTGAACCCTCCTTTCCACCTTCTCAGACACCTACCAGCCACCTCCTCCTCTTTGGGTGTTGTCTTTGTGGGCTCCTGGTCCTCCATTTTTGTCAGTATCTCCTGAACATGGATGAGCAGTTGTGAGCAAGGCATGTGGTGCTTCACGTAGTCCTCCAGCTGGTTTAGTCTGGCCACGTCCAGATTTTGACAAAACTCATTTGTATAGTTTTCTATCCACAGGTCCAGGAAACCTATTATTGCACTAATGCATGTGGACAAAGAATATAGTTAGAAGCCTTCTGCTTGTTGCTGTGATACAAAGACCCCAGATAGACAAAGCAATGGCTTTTTAGTCAACATACTTTGGGGTATGTTGGGAAGTAATTGGGGGTCATGTGTAGAGGGGTCTGAACACTTTCTGTCAGGTCACCCATTGGACAGACTGAGAAAGCTGGCTGGACTCTAGATGGATTCTCACAGGGACGGACTTTTAGCTCCCATCCTCCCCTCTGCTCTTCATGACTCAGAAGAGCACCCAAGTTCTTTGCTCATTTTCCTCTGCAGCTGAAGTCTCAGCTCCATCCCTCTGGTGGAAATCCCGATAGGAGGCTGCCTGGCCTTGCCTCAACCCCCACACTAGCCCACAACTACTCCATCCTGCAGATGGGATCTTACCTCCCTCCTCACCCAAAGCCCACTCACTTCTTTTCCAGTCGGTCCTCTTCATTGTCAGTGTCAGCTTCGAAGGGTCCATATCTGTATGAAGACAGAACCATGTCACCCCTAAGGATCGAGGGGCTTCGGAACAGAAGCTGTGTCTGGACTAAGAGGGTTGACCTGTGCTGCTCTCAGAGATAAGTTGAGGGGCTGGGAAACTGCCTGCTGTCACAGCTAATTCAGGGAGCTTCTGTTATCCCACTGAACCCAAACTGCTGCTTCCTTGGTCTCTTGGTTGGGACAGGGCTTCTTGGGGTTCCCCTTGGGAGCCTGACAGTTATGTCCTGTAGCACAGATGTACAGTGAAAGTCTCTTTACAAATGGGAGAAAGACTATCATCTCCAAAGACCTCAGAAATGTGGTGCTAGACACAGTGCAGCTGAGGGGAGGCCAGTGTCATAAACTAGAGTCTCCTACCATGGCCTGGCCACTTTCAAAGGCCAGCCAAGGGCCTCTGAGAAGAAAGTGCCTCCCCAAAGAGCAGAGCCTTCCCACAACCAAACCAGGAGGACTGAGCTGCCCTGAGCTGGTCACTCACCTTTCCATGATCCAGTTCAGCAGCTGCCAGAAGCTGACATACCTTGAGTAGACGTTAATGAAGGTATATAAAAAGTCATAGTCCCAATTCCGCATAGCGGTTGACAGGTAGCTCACCAACTTCTTCACTTTCTTAGCACCCTGGGGCCTCGACCTACAGAGCTTCTGAAGAATATGAGCTGCCTCTTCCTTATCCTGAGGAAGGACCAAGGAAGGAATGTTCAAACTTTCAAATTCTGCCAGACTTCTCAGGATTTATTGACATATACTCTGATTAATAAAAAAGGCAATTTCCTCATTGTTCACTTTCTAACACACACACACACACACACACACACGCACACGCACACGCACACACACGTAAGTACATGTACTGGGCTAACGTAAGCAGCTCACAGTGATTTTCTGCCATGGACTGACCAGTGTCACTTGTGTGTCCCTGTGGGAAAATGGCCAGATGTGCCGGGCTAGAGGGTGCACCCGGCGTCTCCAAAAGTTTCCAAAGCCTCGATTCCTGGGTCTTCTGGGGCCTGAGCCTCCAGGAGGACACAAGCAGCCACAGAACATCCTGTTCGGTCCAGTCTCTCGAGACAAGTGAGGCAGTTCAGGTTGCCACTGGCTTGTAGCTACTGGTAACCAGGATTCTGAGTTCTTTTTGGACTGATGTCATAGAGGTGAGGTTACTTCCTGGGATCCTCTGACCCTAGCCTCTTCCTCACATTGACCTTCTCTATGATTATGTGAGCTGCTGATTGCCCTCCCTCCACCTTTCCATGTTAACAAGAACAGAGTTCCATTAGCATGCCCATGCCACCACACCCACCATACTGTTCTGGGAAGCTGGCTTCACCGACCTCTCAGCTCTGAGGAAGCACACACGTTTCCAATCCAACATGTCCACACCTGTGTGTCCCAAACCACAAGTCATCTTCCTCTCAGGGTAGTCCCAGTTTCTCTACCTGATCCCTGGGGGTCATTCTAGCCTGTATTTTCTAGTATCTCACTGGGTATATATGATAAACATAGATTCCTATGTTAACTGCAAAGTCCCAGGACCCGTGTTACCTGAGATGAAGACACCTGCTCACACACTCATATATGTACATGCTCTGAATTGTACAACAGGCCACTTGCCCACAAGAGCTCAGTAATGAGTATGTCCAGAATGACTTTGACCTTGACTCAGGTCTGGGTTAGGGTTCTTGCAATAAGATTAGGTTGTGGTTAGGGTTGAAGTGTCACATGGAGCAAAATGTATCTACTCCTGTTCAGTTTTGCCTTTCCCTCTTAGCAGGCTGGGTTCCTATTCTGTTTTTCCATGCTTCATAGCCTTTATTCACTTTGGACGAGTGGTTGGAGCCACCACGTGGGTGTTGAGAACTGAACCTGGGAACTCTGCAAGAGTATCAAGTGCTCCTCCCTATACCATCACTGCTGTAGCAACAATGTTGTCTTAAGCCAACTACCATGTGGGTGTTGAGAACTGAACCTCGGAACTCTGCAAGAGTATCAAATGCTCCTCCACATACCATCACTGCTGTAGCAACAATGTTGTTGTAAGCCAACTACCATGTGGCACTGTGTTGTCAAGGGGGCTTGAATCCTTTCATGGGTATATACATATGAGCAGGTCATAGATCTCCCTTGATCTTAGATCATGGATAACTCAGAGCATTGACCACCCTGAGATCACTCATGTACATGTATGTGAAACCCTCATTCACATAAAATAAAAATAATAAATTAAGCTCTTAAAAGATAGAAATGACCAAAACCTAAATTAATGAACTATCTAGATCTCCTTAACTTGGTGACTACTGCCTTAAACGACGAGGCTGAGCAGTGTTCACCGAAACATGACTCGTACAGGAAAGGAAAACTGCGTTGACCAGACCATGAGAGTTCACCAAATGAGCATCCCTTAGTAGCCAGCCTCCTCCTGAAGTGTGCCCACCACAGCATCTGCTAGGGTTCCCTTGGTGCCCTTCATTATGTCCCTGTCTCTCCCTCCCTAGGAGACTTTGGCCCTACCCATTCCCCAGGTAATCCTTTCTTTGCCTTCTTTTCTGACAGCTGTTCCTTATCTTTTTTCCCCCATTTTGGAAACAATTCAACGTTATAGGAAAACCAGCAGACGTCATCTTGGTGGCCCCGCCCATCTCCGTAGTTCTGTTCTGGGTTTGTCCCCTGAGAGTGCACAGGTCCTGTGCATGCTGTCACCACTGTTGTAAGTTCATATGAGCGAGTTCCCAGATGTCTGGGAGACTGTGTTTCCTGATGATCATACACGGCCTCTGGCTGTTACAATCTTTCTGCCCCATCTTCTGCAATGGTCCCTGAGCCCTAGGTGAAGGAGGCTTGATACAGGAGTCCTAGCCACAGAAACATACTCTACAGTCTCTCACTTTCTAGGCATAGAACCGTTGTGGCCTTCTGTTTGCATTGTATGAGGAAGCTTTGCTGGTGAGAACCGAGAGATGCATTATTGTCCTCTCTACCCCATGTTCTGCTATGTTCCATGAGCCTTAGGTGAAAGCTTCCATTGTCTGTGTGGCACTTAGGTTTGAGCATCTGGCAGACACTTATTCTCTGTGTGGGACTAGATGTACAACTCTGTAATAGTTTCTGAATGTTACAAAAGACACTTCTTTGATAAGTGGTAACTGGTATACTTGTTTGCCTAGAGGCTGGAGGCCTAGTCATGTACTCTCAAGCTGTCTCAGAGCTATGGATCCAAGGCCCAAGGAGAGGGGCTCAGTTGGGTTTTAAGTGATTAAAAAGTTGGCGAAAAGGCAGAATGCTGTTTTGCATTCCACAAATTTACATTCTTCATCATTATTCATATGGAGAGAAATCAAATACATTTTCTTTTCTTTCTTTCGTTCTTTCTTTCTTTCTTTCTTTCTTTCTTTCTTTCTTTCTCTTTCATGTCTATATGGTGAGGCAGGTCCTGTCTACAAGATAAGGCAGGTCCTGTCTACAAAGTGGGGCAGTGTTGTCTAAACTGTGGGGCAGGTCCTGTCTACATGGTGGGGCAGGTTGGGTCTACAAATGTGGCAGGTCCTGTCTAGAACATGGGGCAGGTCATTTCTGAAAGGTGTGGCAGGTCCTGTCTACAAGGTGGGGCAGGTCCTGTCTATAAGGTGGGGCAGGTCCTGTCTACAAGGTGGTGCAAGATCCGTCTACATGGTGGGGCAGGTCATGTTTAAAAGGTGGGGCAGGTCCTGTGTACAAGGTGGGGCATATCCAGTCTACAAGGTGGGGCAGGTCCTGTCTACAAGGTGGGGTAGGTCCTGTCTACAAGGTTGGGCAGGTCATGTCTATATGGTTGGGTAGGTGATGTCTACATAGTGGGACAGGTTCCGTCTACAAGGTGTGGGAGGTCATGTCTACAAGGTGGGGCAGGTCCAGTCTACAAGGTGGGGCAGGTCCTGTCTACAAGGTGGGGGAGGTCCTGTCTACAAGGTGGGGCAGGTCCTGTCTACAAGGTGGGGGAGGTCCTTTCTACAAGGTGGGGCAGATCCTTTCTACAAGGTGAGGCAGGTTCTGTCTACAAGGTAGGGAAGGTCCTGTCTATAAGGTGGGGCAGGTCCTGTCTACAAGGTGGGGGAGGTCCTGTCTACAAGGTGGGGCAGGTCCTGTCTACAAGGTGGGGCAGGTCCTGTCTACAAGGTGGGGCAGGTCCTGTCTACAAGGTGGGGCAGGTCATGTCTACAAGGTGGGGGAGGTCCTGTCTACAAGGTGGGGCAGGTCCTGTCTACAAGGTGGGGCAGGTCCTGTCTACAAGGTGGGGCAGGTCCTGTCTACATGGTGGGGCAGGTCATGTCTACAAGGTGGGGCAGGTCCTATCTACAAGGTGGGGAAGGTCCTGTCTACAAGGTGGGGCAGGTCCTGTCTACAAGGTGGGGCAGGTCATGTCTACATGTTGGGGCAGGTCCTGTCTGCAAGGTGGGGCAGGTCCTGTCTGCAAGGTGGGGCAGGTCCTGTCTGCAAGGTGGGGCAGGTCATGTCTACAAGGTGGGACAGGTCCTATATGCAAGGTGGGGCAGATCCTCTCTACAAGGTGAGGCAGTTTCTGTCTATAAGGTAGGGTAGGTCATGTCTACAAGGTGGGGCAGGTCCTGTCTACAAGATGAGGCAGGTTCTGTCTACAAGGTGGGACAGGTCCTGTCTACAAGATGAGGCAGGTTCTGTCTACAAGATGGGGCAGATCCTTTCTACAAGGTGGGGCAGATCCTTTCTACAAGGTGAGGCAGGTTCTGTCTACAAGGTGGGGGCAGTCCTGTCTACAAGGTGTGGCAGGCCCTGTCTACAAGGTAGGGTAGGTCATGTCTATAAGATGGGGCAGGTCCTGTCCACATGGTGAGGCAGGTCACATCTACAAGGTGGGGCAGGTCCTGTCCACATGGTAAGGCAGGTCACCTCTACAAGGTGGGGGAGGTCTTGTCTACAAGGTGTGGCAGGTCATATCTACATGGTGGGGCAGGTCATTCTACATGGTGGGGCAGGTCCTGTCCACATGGTGAGGCAGGTCATGTCTACAAGGTGGGGCAGGTCATATCTACATGGTGGGGCAGGTCATTCTACAAGGTGGGGCAGGTCCTGTCCACATGGTGGGGCAGGTCACATCTACAAGGTGGGGCAGGTCCTTTCTACAAGGCAGGGTATGTCATGTCTACAAGGTGGGGCAGGTCCTGTCCACATGGTGAAGCAGGTCACATCTACGAGGTGGGGCAGGTCAGTCCCTGGCAGCAGGAGTGCAAGGTAAACCTATTCACATCATAATGAGCCTGAAATCAGAGAGTGTCCAGAACCAGAGGCAGCTGTAACCCTCTAAGGACTGTATCTATTGAACTTCTTCTGCCAGCCAGGCCCAACCAAAGTTCCACAGGTTCCCAAAGTGCCACCCCTGAGCTGGGAACAGGTGTCTGAAATAGCCCTCAAGGTACATTTTCAAATCCAAATTATAGTAATGGAAAATAAACAAGAAGCATAATATGTATTTCCTTGTGTCTGTCAGAAGCCTCAGGGATACACAATCTTCTGTGTTAAGACTTCCACTGTGAGCAAGCACAAATCACCGCCAGGAAGTCAGTTTAGGAAATCTGTATTGCTGTCTCCATCTTTACCAAAGACTCCTTCTAAGAAGTAAGTGACCTGCACCCTGCAAGGCCAGTCTCTCTTGTTGCTATAGAAATAGATTTGCTCCTTTTCCTTCCCTGGGTCAGGAAGCAGGTCCCTTACAGGACACTGTGGTGAGGGGTGGGGGTGGGGGGCAACTTCAGGAAACTGCCTTTCGGGTGTTTAACTGAGAACTGCAGTGACTTTTGATGACCCTCTCAGATCAACTGCAACACAGGACTGGCACCCCCAAACAATGGAGAGATGAGGAATAAAGACTGTGAGCTCTCAGGGCAGGAGCTGTGTCTGTTTGTATAGAATTGAAAGCTTAGTACAATGCCAATGACTCCCTATAACAGACTCAAGAAATGTGTTTTGAATAAAGTATGCAAAGAATTGTTAGGTGAAGCAGGTACAATATAGTCTAGAGTTTCAGAGGTGG
This sequence comes from Rhizomys pruinosus, assembly GCA_009823505.1. Lineage (NCBI taxonomy): Eukaryota > Metazoa > Chordata > Mammalia > Rodentia > Spalacidae > Rhizomys > Rhizomys pruinosus. The sequence continues at coordinate 895,797 of VZQC01015735.1, read as the reverse complement.
AGAGAGGCACGAATAGGTTAGTGGAAGAAACCAGGAAAAGTCCAATGAAATATTGTCCCATTATAAGCAGATTAGAGCAAAGGAAGATATTTCATGGAACAGCATGAAGTGAGGTGAACACTGGGACTTGTTAAGAGAGCCCATCTTCAGAAGCGTGCACCAAGGTCTAATCAAGCTTGCTGTGAGGAGCACTTGGCCTGGAGTGACATGGGAGGGCTTAGCCAGCAACACATGAGAAGGCTGGGCTGGGCACTGGGTTGGAGGGAGTGCTGGAATGGGGAGGGAGGAATTTGACTCCATCTCCTGCAAGCCTTCCGCAGCCTCACCCTGTTCTTGCTCACAGCTTTTTCCTCGTCACTAAGGATGGGGGTACCAGGAATTAGGGGAACATCAGAAATGTTCGTGTGGATGAAGAAGACAAATAAATAAGTAATATAAGATAAATAAGACCTTCGCAGCAGGCTGAGGATGGGACAACAAGGAGCCACAGCCAGTTTTTTTTTTGTCTTTTTGAGACAGGGTCTCCCTGTAGCCCCAGCTAACCTGGAACTCACTCTGTAGACCAGGCTGCACAGCCATTTTTATTAGCCATAAAAACCCATGTTACTTTACACAACTGAGCTTTCAGGCCTTTATTATCAGAGGATGCTCAGCACAACTTGGTGCAGTGGACAGATTGCTACAGTATCTTCCTCAAGTAAGTAAAGGACCAGGAGTTAAATGTACTTCACCCAAGTAGGAGCCCCAGTGGGGAGTGGAACTGGGACTGACCCCCACAGTACTGTCCTCCTGGACCCAGGCATTCCCATACTGCTCCAGGGCCTCACACAAGCTCAGTGGGATCACCTTGTGATGGGCCAAGGCAGGGGACAGGTTAGGGAGCAAGCGAGTCTCTTCAGGAGGGAGGCCAGAGGCCAGATGGAGCTGTTACCTGCTGACTGGTGCACAGAGGTCCATCGTGAGCTGTGCACACTGGAAGTTGTGCCCTCAGCCTGCAGTGCACTGGGCCCCACTGGTGGCAGGGCCTCTTGTTGGCACAGTGGCTGGTGGCAGATCACAGCAGCGCCACACCTGGTTTTCAGGGACTTAATTTACAACTCCTTATGACACTAATGAAACATAGAGCCGCTCGGATTTTTTTAAGGGAAGGAACAGTAACAAGACAACATGGACAAGCGAGGTCTTGTAGAGACACGAGAGGACCATGAGGCAGGGGAAAGGCTTTTGAAAGAAACTCTCAGCAACAAAAAAGAGCGTGGTAACTACACGCTTCAGTGTAGTTTTCAGTGATTAAAAAACTTTTCAGTGATTAAAACTTGATTGTGAGGAATGAAAGGGTGTAACCCTAAGCCTTTTTCATTACAAATAAGCTTTTCAGGATTAACTCTTGAGCCTTTCTTCTTAAGCAAATTTGTCAGTGAACTTTGTGCAATGACTGACTAATGGCTATAGCAAACTCTAGAGACACAAATGGATTTTCTTCTCTTTTTAATATGATAAAATGGATTAAGTCAAATAACACTGAAGACAAAAGTGAATAAACACATATTGCAAGCAGTAGAGCATGGTAAGGCAGGAAACACTGGATTGATCCAGTGACTGAATACCAGGACTTCAGTCAAGCTTGTCACCTCAGACAAATCTCTTCACGTAGTAGAACTCCGCTTCTACCTGTGAAACAGAACCAGAAGTAGCATGTAACATTGAGGACCTGCGTGAAAAGCCTAAAGAGGGTACAGGTGCTGCTTTCTGAAGGCCCCGAGTGAGTGTCGCTATTACAGGAATTAACGCAAGACTGACCTGGCCCATCAAGAAAACTCAAACAATACTCAGGACATGGAGGAAGTTACTCTTTGTTACATGCAGGCCCCATCTGATCTGCTGCTTCTGGAATTGAGGCCCAGATCTGAAATACATTCTGTTTTAATAATTTATTATTTTTATTCTATGTGTATGAGTATACTGTCTGCGTGTATATAAGTGTACCTGTGTCGCCAGGTGTGGTGGCACATGCCTTTAATCCTAGCACTCGGGAGGCAGAGGCAGGCGGATCTTTGTGAGTTCAAGGCCAGCCTGGTCTACAGAGTGAGTCCAGGAAAGCTGGGGCTACAGGGAGACCCTGTCTCAAAAAGACCAAAAAATAAAAATAAAAAAATAATAATAAATAAATAAATAAAATAAGTGTACCCGTGTCATGCAATGCACACAGAAATCAGAAGAGGGTGTTGGATCCCCTGGAACTGGAGTTAAGGACAGTTGTTAGCCATCATGTGCATGCCAAAAACCAGACCTGGGTCCTCTGAAAGAGCAGCCAGTGCTCTTAATGGCTGAGCCATCTCTCCAGCCCCACATACAGGTTTTTAGAGGATTTTTCATGTCATCCATTGGCAGTAATCATATTGGTAGATCAGAAACTTCTAGCATAGAAGTACATGCTGCCCCTTAGGCTATAATAGGCAAGTTAAACAGTGTTTTTGCAAAATAGCAGATATTTGGGATAAGCACATATTTATGACGGTGCCAAGTAATACGCTGATGCCAGTATGATCTTAGCTATTCTTAATATAATACTTTTACTGATGTTTTGGGTATTTCAGACATCATTTTCAGTTCAATTTAGGCATATTTCCCTTTCCCCCCTCCACCCGACCCCAGATCATGCACTCTGCCATAACTGTCCTGCGTCTTTCTCTCAGTTTTTTTATGTTTAGGAATTCACATTTTTCTCCTTTAATTTTATATTACTCCAAAATATGAATACATACCTTCCACTCATATACAGTAATTACAGAGTCTGAAAATAAGTGATGGGTCAATTCTAGAGCCCGTTAAGAGATTTACATTATAACAACATAGTTGCTTTCAGATAAAAAGAAACACAACAATAATGTTGTTCAGCTTGCCTTCCAACTGGGGATTTGGTGTTAGCATCCACAAATGAAGGAAACCATTTGCAGCTTGTTTTCTGGGACTGTGTTACTTCACTTAGCATTTTAACACATAAGCACAGTGCAGCAGCAGCGGATGCCTCAGAGACCAGCACAAGAGGCAGCACACTTCCAGGCACTCCCAGACTGCAGTTTTTGGTCATCTGCCTTGTCTTATCGTAGCCTAAGACTGAACTCAGAGTAACTGTATAATTTGAGTACATGTACGGACTTTCAAAGTTCTGTTACTTCTACACATATCAGCAAGCATGCTTATTATTAGCAATACGTAAGATTTGTGTCATTTGTCATTTGTTAGCACTTATTCACTACCACACAGAACAAAGTTACACTAAGGTAGTTCATTAGTTCCACATTAGGTTAATTTCCCTTAGAATTGTTACTTTTGGCTCTCCAGTCATCTGTGTAAGGATAGCTCCATTGATAGTTTTGGTGTAACTGCCTGTGGTCTCTGAGGGGAGTTTTCTAAAGGGAAAATTCAACTAATATGTAGAAGAGCTGAGTGGTATATGCTAATTAGGTAAATTACCCAAACTGATACAAATGAAAATAGATTTTTACCTTACGATATTGATCTCTACCTTGTTGTTTAGGACACTGTTGTATGATTTTTCCTAGGGAGACTTGTTCAAAATATCTATTGACTCAAGACAGGACACTGAAGACAAAGCAAAGAAATGGTTCCATTCCTCAAGCTCAGTGAAGAAGTAAATCGGGGGGGGGGGGGTACTTAGAGGAGCACAGTGAATAAAAGGCAGTGGCTTCAGCAGAAAGCTTACCCCAGTGTGGTTGACGATTTATGGTGCATCTCTGGAACTCCTCAAAGTTCTCAGAGGCAGCTCAGAGGCAGCTCAGTTGGTTGGATAGTCTCCTCTCCCAGTTCACACTGCTTATAGAACATTTGTGAATCTTGTAAGTTTCAGGAACCTCTTAGAGCCTTGTAAATTTTGCTTACTTCCTGAGCCTTGTAAATTTCCTTTACTTCCTGAGTCTTATCAGCCTCAGCTTCCCTCCATCAGTTCAGAGGAAGTAGATGCACAATAGACAGAGGTAAATTGTGAACAGGCTTGAGTGGCCAACATCTTACACAATAGAAACAGGAATTTGGGTTAACTGTATGTGGCCCCATCAGGGCACTAGATTATGAGGGAGGTTATACCTTCATAATGCCAGGAGTTCCCCAGTGCTATAATTTGCTTTCAATTGCTGTGACAAAACATTCTGACCATAACCACCTTGGGGAGGAAAGGGTTTGTTTTATCCTATGTCTCCAGGGTCACAGTTCATCACTGAGAGAGCCCAAAGTAGGAACTCTGAGCCTGGCTGAAGCACAGACCATGGAGGAACGCTGCTTGTGGCTTGTTTCTTTGGCCTGTGCTCAGCCTTTCTTTCTTTTTTTTTTTTTGGTCTTTTCGAGACAGGGTCTCTCTGGAGCCCCAGCTGTCCTGAAACTCACTCTGTAGACCAGGCTGGCCTTGAACTCACAAAGATCCGCCTGCCTCTGCCTCCTGAGTGCTAGGATTAAAGGCGTGCACCACCATTAGCCTGTTTTCTTATACAATATAAAACCACCAGGCAAGGGGCGGCACTAGCCCCAAAGCCCCCAAATCTGTTTGACAGGAAGATGGATAAATACCTTGTCACATAATGATATGTAACAGTGGACACGAAGGAATTACAAGTCTATTAACTTTTCATCTTCACATATATGTGTATATACATAATTTAACATTACAGTTAAAATAGAGTCAAGCATTACGACAAGTTGTTATGGGAATCTTGAGGTGAGTTGTGACCATCTAGGGGATCTGCTGAGTTTGTTCTATGAGACAGAGTATTGGATATCTGGGAAAGGAAGACTACCAAAGCATGAAAAGTGAAAGTGCCAACAAGCAGGAGGAGCCCAGGAGCCAGAAACCCTGCCCAAAGCAACTTGATAAGAAAGTAAGAGCACTGGGTAGAGGGAACAGGAAATCACTACTCAGAAGTGGCTGGGCAGGGACTAAAGTTGACAGGAAGGAGATGGAGAAGTTTCCGGGAAGACGGGCTAAGGAGATGTCAGCACAGAAACTGCTGGAGCAGTCTGAGACTGTTAAGTGTGGGGAGCAAGAGAACGTCAAGCATAGAGACAAGTGAGACAGGCGTAGAGCCTGAAGGTGACAGATATGGAGAGTGGGCTCACCAGAGGCAGAGAGAAAGAAAAGCATTGACCATGAAGAGAAAGAGAAGAGTTTAAAAAGATCAACTTTATTGTCACAGATTAACAGCTTCCCCCAGGATGGGAGGGGACCCAGAACTGGGATTCCAGTCAAGGGGCTTTGAGCCAGGCCTTTCACAGGATCCTGGGGCCTCCACTTCTGAGCCCCCTGCCTTGAACCTCATGGGTGGGGCACTCTTCCTTGGGCAGGCTTTGTCTTCTCACCTGAGGGCTTTTTATTCTGGCCCTTAGGACCATGATTGGTTGAAACAGCTCTTCCTGCTGTTACTGTACCTTAGTGGTTGTAACAGTTGCATAAAAAGGCACATCATGGCAGGCAAGGCCCAGCGAGAGCCATAGAAAGGCCAGGCCAGGCCAGGGTGGGCTCATCCAGGGCCAGCCCTCACTTGGCTGAACCTACCCAGCTTCATGGCGCTCAATCACCACTGCCACTGGCTCAGACAAATGCCCCAGCCAGCTGGGCCTGGACTGCCAAGGAGGTAGCACAGCTGGCCACTGACCAGACTCTGCTTCAAAGTTATTTACAGAAAGATACTACCGTAAAAGGATTCAGCACAAGGAAAACTAGTAAATAATAACTTATTACATTCATAAGTAGTAGAAAGTTTTAAAAAAACTGAAATGCAAGGTACAAAAAAAATTCTAGCAGTTTCCTTCATGGACAGGCAGATGAGAGAGATGGAGCCAGAAGGTGAGAGAGTTCTTGGGACATTCCAGTTTTTCAGTTCTCTGGTGAAGTACACAGGTTGTTGCTTTGTCATGCTTTGTGGATTACATGTAAATTAGATACATGATTTTGAATGAAGGAGATATCACATTAAAACTCTTTTAACAAGTTACCATTGAGACTTAGCTACAAAGCTAGATGAGTGTATCAGGAGCCTGTGGGTGTACCACAAGCCTCCTCCGTCCATCCTACTCCAGGCAGGGAAGCTGACAAAAGTACAAAGGACACCAGAGCCAGGTGAAGGCTGTGATCAGCCAGGCCTGTTTTTCTGGCCCTTTCAAACTCAAGGACCACCAGGGTCTCTGGCACCTGGATAAATAACCTGCCAGCACAGCCAAGCAGATGAGGGAGATCTGTGAGGGTCACACACACAGCAATCAAGTGCTCCATGCGGTGGGCCAGGAAACCACAAGTGTCCCTGCCTTGCGTGGCACTAAGCCACTAGTGGAGCCACAGTAGCGTAGTGGAAGGAGCAGTGAGCTACCAGCCACTGGGCCCATCAGGCGGCAAGAGCCACTGACATGTCAACACCCACAAGTTCTAGCAGAGGAGGCTCAAGACAGTGCATGTTTGCACATAGAACAGCTGAAATATAATTGCATGAAAATGGGTTACTAAATCTCAATGTCCCTGAGTGTGAAGAAGACAGACATAAGTGTCAAATGACAGAGAGAACTGGCTAAATGACTGTGTGCTCCTGGGATGTGACAGTGCCTAGCCTTGTCACCCAGGTAGCCAGAGCTCCTGGCTCCTTGTGTACAGTGTGAAGCTGGTTTGGGGCTGCCCTCTCATGATGCTGCTCAGATGTGGGGTGACTGTAATGAGGTCTCATCTTCTGCCACGAGGCCTGCATTTTAGAAACCAGAGCTCTTGCTTAGGGAACCCCTTCTCTGTTATTTCCAGATTTCATCCCTGCATGGCTACCCTGATGGTCTGTGACACACAGTTTCATGGTCTGTGACACTGTGACACTGTGGAATTCAGAGTCTGTGGAATTTCAGGGAAATCTGAAGATCAGAGCACGGCCACAACCACAGAACTAGTCCTTGCTGTGTGAGGGACCCATACAAGCAACATCTCCCCGCCCTCCACTGGAGTGCGCACGGGACCCCAGCTTTGCTTAGACGTTCCCAGCATCTCTCCCGGCTTAACCCCAGGATGTTCCCAGCGTAACCCAACCCCAGGAACTGAGCTCCTCCTAAGAGCTTCTGAAAGAGGGACTTCCCAGCTACGCACCTCTTTTGGAATGCTTTAAGAGCAGCCGTGATTCTGACAGGAAGCCTGGAGCTCTTTCTACCTGGAGAGGCACGAGTGGCCATGCCTGCCTCACTTTCTTGATCACTCACTTGAGCACAAGCTGGCCATTTATTAGAACTCCTGCATATTAAACTATGAAGACGAATGAGTTACAAACTTTTCCATATCAAAAAGCAGAGAAATGTTACAAACTGGTGTCAGACATGTCACCACTAAGCTCAAAACATGTAGAGTGTTTATTGTAGAAGAGTTTAGGCAAAGAGATGGAGAAAGAAAATCAAAAAGGAAAGAAGAGGCCCACGCAAGCAGCCTCAGCTCATGCACAGAACCCTGATAGCTCTCCATCGCCCCTGAAAACAAGCAACATGGAGACCCCTGGGAGAGCTTAAGACCTGGGACTCACCAGCCCACACAACACCCCTGTAAGCCCCAGACTTCACAGGCAGCTTTTCACTTACAGAACAGATCTGTTCCTATGTGGGATTAAACACTGGTGATTCTGCAGATAAGTTCAGGAGTGCAGCGGGAGGAGGAGAAGCTTTGAATGACAAGCAATTCAGCCTAGCAAACAGAACTCCCAATCATCCGAGTCCTGGACTTCGGAACCTCGCCAAGAGGGCCATCTGCTTCTGCAGTGGGAGCCTGTCCCCAGGGGAGGCCCGTGCAAGTTCCCACAGAAAGAACGACAGGATCCTGGGCCAGATGCTCAGCTCTAACCAATCAAGTCTTAGTTCTGGATACAAGTCCAACAGTGGAGATCGTCCATGGCTCTGAGTCTGGGTGGGACAATAGGGTTGCGTGGGGAGCTGACGACCAAGCTCACTTGACGGAATGTGGAAATGACAAAGGCTACTTTTGTTTCCCCCAACATGCCGGCGGGGCCTGGATGTCAGAATCCTCTGAAAGGCTCTCTCACTCCAGCTTTCCTTGAGTCCCAGGACACGCAGGAGCCTCTGAACGGAGCTGGTGAAATCCTGTGAGCCAGGACTTGACGACCCTTTCCTTCCACACTTCCAAGCTAGAGGAGAGGTTGTGGGATGGGAGGACAGGACAGGTGAGCGCAGTGGGCCAGCTTGGTGTCATGACTCAAGTGGCAAGGTGCCCACAATGCCACACCCACTGCTCAAGCATCAGGCAAATGGAAGACAGATGGGCAAGGAGATGGGCGACAGAGAGGGCGCTTTACAGTGTCGAGAAGCCAGAAGTGGCCAAGTGGCAGCTGCTGAGTCTCGGGCAGGCTGGCAGCCATCAGGAAGCCTGCAGTGCCACCCGCTGGGGTGCCAAGGGTTGTTGCTGACAGAACCCTCCCCACAGGTACTTGGCATTTGGGTCTTAATGATGTTGGCACGTGGCCTAATTGCTCAGAATATGACCTCAGTACAGAGCAATTCCTCTGTCACACTTGGTGACCATCCTGCACAGCACAGAAGCTGTGAAGTGCTGAGCACCAAAATCCTGTGAAAACTTGTGTAAGGCTTTTGCGTATGAATGCAATGCAGAGTTTCACACTAAGTTTAAGCTCTAGATTTTGGATGGTTCTAAAACAAGCAAGATACACACCATACAACATTGCTTCCTTATTTTGTTCAAAGAACCATCTAAAATGAAACTGGCACACCCAGTTATAAATATGATTCACATTTCATCTAAAAAATAACCTAGAAGCTAGAAAGCAATGTGGAATATAGTACATTTTTATTAAAGTAATTAAGTACCAGGACTTTAAATATTTTATTATTTTTTGTATGTATGAGTGTACTGTCTGCATGTAGATTGGTGCACCCATGTCGTGCAATGCCACAGAGGTCAGAAGAGGGCATCGGATTCCCCATGGTTCTTAGCCACCTACCATGTGGGTGCTGGGAATTGAACCGAGTCCTCTGCAAGAGCAGTCGGTGCTTCTAACTGCTGAGCCATCTCTCCAGCCCCAAGTACCAGGACTTTAAAACAGTCATTTGAGTGAATGTAAGCAGCTTATCACTAGTGTATAAGGTACCAAGATCTTTCAGAGATTAAAATCAGATGCTAGTATTAAAAATCAGTCAGAGCTACCAGAATCCAAGTCACTCAGTCTGAGAGAGGAAAGAGAAATACATGAATGGAACCTCAACAGGCTGTGTGGTTTTGCCTTAATTAACCATTGGATTAAATTAATCTGAGCTACTAGTAGTTCATTTAGCAGCGACTCGCTTGGTTGGCCAGTGTCTTATACCTATGGAACTAAACACAGACAAGAGAGGCACCAGGGCATGGCAAAGGAAGTTTATCCTCATTGATTATTTTACCTGACGAAGAGAATTTGTCACCATCCTTCCTTGCTGAAAACTTTAAGAGCAAAAAAATGCAAATGCATATTCTAGTGGCTCACAATTCAAAGAAATAAAAATATAAATTGAATTTAAATATCTAGAAATAGCCTAAACCATGTAAATCATGAAAAGATTAAAAATCATCCAATTCATAATGTAGTGAAAGTACTTAACAAACAGTCCCTGTAGACTCCATGGCAGGCAGCTTACACAGAAGGTGGCAGATGACATGAGCAACCCAGAGAAATGACTGGCTCGCAGAGGGAACACTCTGAACAATGCAGCAGAGACTCATTCTCATTTTAAAGAGAATAAAGCATATGTTAGCTCACATAAAGAGTTGTAATACAGATATATTTTGGAGTACAACTGAATAAAAAACTAAGAATATTCGTGTTTGTAAATATACTTCTAAATAATCTTCAGGAAATATAAAAGGTCACAATTAGAATTAGAAAACACTTTGAAGTGAAAGATAATGAAGATATAACATAAGGACCTTGGCATGTGAGTATAAACATAGACGGACATATTTAATAGTTGTATTTTAAGTGACACTTTTTTTTTGGTCTTTTTTGAGACAAGGTCTCCCTGTAGCTCTGGCTGTCCTGGAACTCATTCTGTAGACCAGGCTGGCCTTGAACTCACAGAGATCCACCTGCCCCTGCCTCCCAAGTGCTAGGATTAAAGGCATGTGCCACCACACCCGGCTAAAATAACACATTCTTACAGGACAATGTCTAGAGATGAAATACATAAACACTATTTTTAGAAGGGAAAGAAGACCAAATAAAACACAAAGGTAGAAAGAAGGGAATAATGAAAACAGAGAGAAACAAGTGAAATTTAAAACAAACTTACAATAAAGAAATCCAAACAAGTTTATTTCTTTGGAAAGACCAAAAGGAAAAAAAAAGCATGCAGAATATCCGTAGGAGGAAAAGACATTACTGAGATGACAGGGCGGGGAGGGGAGAGTAACAACATGAAGTTTGGATGAAATGGGCGCACACCTTGAAAAACATTGCCAAAATTAACACAAAGAAACAAAACTTTCACAGTCCAAATAAATATTTTTAAGAAACTGACTCTTAAAATTTTAAGGCCTTACCACAAAGACATCTCCAGGTCTAGTTGGCTTCACTTGAAATTCTTGTAGACATTTAAGTAGAAGGCACAACAATCTTACACAATTCCTCCATACAAAATAGATTCATTTCCAGTATGAGTTACCTGACAAAACATTCAAAGGAAAGAAAATTTCAGGGCATTTTTTTCATATATATAGAATAAAGAGGCAAAAATTCTAAATACATTACCATATTAACCTTGAAGTCATATTAAAAAGACAGTACATTATAACCATGGGGTTACTTCAGGAATGAAAGATGTTAACACTTGGTGTTTCTAAGCCACATTACAGTCATAGTGCAGTAAAGCATCAGCCTGACTCTTAGCTTTATGGAAAGAGTGGACCCAAAGTCACAGTTGGTTCCTTTCAGACCTCTCACAGAGCTGTGCTCCTGAGTCAGGCCTCACCCATACTTTTATTGAAACAGTTTCTCTAACATCAATTGGAGAACTAACAAACTTGGATCCACTGTTTTCTTCACGCTAGAGTAATCTAGCCTTTGTCTACAGTATGCAACTACATAATACGTTCATACGACACTGTCTAACATACTATGCAATATCATTCACCTCACTCAAGTTGACTCAGTAGATACTGCCAATGATATCTGCACTTAAATCTATGGGATCTAATATGATGTTGATCTGATACGACACTCAATTGTACTTGCATATGGTCATATGTATGACGAGATCAGCGTTGAAACATGATCATTGCTACTATTGGTGATGTTGATGCAAAACTCAATAAGAAAAGTTGGTCCCCAGGGATCAAGATCAAAAGTGATCTTGTTTGCATTCATTAGTCCAGATTCTGTCCATATTGCAAGTTATTCCTACAGTTCCCCTTTCTTTATTTTATAAGTGAAGAAGCAATGTCCATAACTTGCAAAAGAAGGCTGTCCTAGAAAAGTCATTCTCACAGTTCCCTTGGGTGTTAATTGAAGAAGTATGTCTTCTACAAGGGTGGTCTTGCAGTGAGCTGTATGCTGTTTCAGTGGCTGGTGAAGTAGCTCAGGTCGGCATGATGTCATGGTGGCACAGGCAGGGCAGGATATCGAGAGGATGAATAGGATGGTTATTCATGTGGCCAAAGTTGAAGAGAAGGGCCTTTCTGGTGCCAGGTTGTTGTCTTCTGGTACCAGCCTCTGGCACAGCGTTATCAGTCATGCTGTGATCCAGAGAGGCGTGTAGGAGAATGCATAGATACAAAGTCTGGACTCCAATTAATGAGAGGACCTGGAGGGAGCCGTTACTTGGCCCTTAAGGGGATGTGGTATATAAAACTATGGGTTTTAATAAAACTTTATTTTTTAATTATATATATATATATATATATATATATATATATATATATATTTGATTTGGTGTGAATGTGTATAAGTCCACCACTTGTGTACAATGCCAACAGACGTCAGAAGGCATAGATCTCCTAGAATTGGAGTTACAAATGGTTGTAGCTGCCATGTGGTGCGTGTGAATTTGAACCCAGATCCTTTGTAAGAACAACCAGGTGCTATCTCCCAAATTCTAATTTTAAACTTAACTTTTTCAGAGATATAGAGAGGGGGAAGACAGCAACAATAAAAAAATTAAGGTAAAAGTTGTTTAAAAGATTTCTCTATAATGTTCTTGAACTTAATCACCACACCTTTTTAGTTAATAAATTAAACTCTTTTTGTATTTTTGAAACAGGGCTCCCTTTAATCCCAGCTGGCCTGGAGCTGCTCGGACCAGGAAGCCTTGAACTCAGAGATCTGCCTGCCTGCCTGCCTCCCAAGTGCTGGGATTAAAGTGGGCACCACACACCCCAGCAATAAATTAAACTTTTAATAATAAAAAAGTTAGTGTAATTATGGCTTGTACTTGGGGTAATAGAGACAATGTCATGAGAGACGTTAACTTCTCAAAATTGGCAAAAAGTGAAAAAAGTTTCCCATATAATCAGGAAAACTATTTTTATTTTTTGAGACCCCCCCCCATTGTAGAGAAAAGTAAATAAGTGCTTTAAATAGCTCAAATAGATATCTCTGTTCAAGCACTAGTACAAATAAAGCCTGAAAAAGTATTAACATATGGGCCAGGCATGGTGGCACATGCTTTAATCCGCATACTTGGGAGGCAGAGGCAGATGTATTTCTGTGTGTCCAAGCCAGCCTGGTCCACATAGTGAGCTCCACGGACAGTTGTGACTACAGGGAGACCCTGTCTCAAGAGAAGGCCATAAATAATAAATAAATAAATAAATAAATAAATAAATAAATAATAAATGATAGACGATAGATAAGATAGATAGATAGACAAGAAGAAAAGTTAGAGGCTTCACAATGTGGCAGGACTGATTTAAATCTGTTTTACTCTAAGGCAAAATGTGAAAAAAAAAGCCAAATTGGGAATTCCAGTAAAAGTTAAAGTCAACCAAAAAAAAAAAACAAAAATAAAAGCTGTTCAAGTTAATGTTATCTTTTGGGGAACAGACAGTGTTATTTATGAGGCTTAATAAAAGAATTAGTACAATATATCCAAAACAGTTAAATGAGCATTTAGTCAAATTTCTGAGGCCTCTCTGACACTTAACTGCTGAAACTGCACCCCCTTTAGCCTTAGGGAACAGGTACCCAAAAGATTATTTTTCTTGAAAGTCAGATATTTGATCAAACAACACTCTGTCTTTCCAGCCATGTTGTGAAAACAATAATTATTACCTTTTCAATGACAAAGATCAGGTAAGTTCATGCAGGGAACCTGACAAATTCTTAGTTGGTGCTGTGTTCTGGGGACTTTCTTAGTACTCAGGCTGTACCACCAAGAGAAACCAGGAGAGGTTGTGATTTCTCCAACTGGCATTAATTAGTGACTTTCTGTCAGCAGAATATTCCAGATGGGGTGGCTTCTATATCTTATTTTTTTAAGCCAATCCTTGTACTAGCAAGATTAGAGCAATAACTCCACTGATTTAAACAGAGGCTTGGTTGAATGTGACTTTAGATATTTTAAAATTATATACTTATTTATATATTATAGATTATATAACCTTTAAGTTTATCTTCTATGTATTTAAATACTTTCTAATTTATGTTTATTTATTATGCTATGAGCATCTCTGAACTAGCTGTCTGACTCTCTATAGACGGTCTTATGAGTCGTTACAGTTGATTAAACATGCACTACTTTGTACATTCTCTCTTTTCCTAAATTCCAGCCATCTTAATATTCTACTATCTTTATGAAATTTATTTTTCTTTATTTTTTTTGTTGATGAGTTTCACCTTGCAATACTCAGTCAGAAGAGTCTGATCCTGGAACTGGATTCTTGGAATTGGTTCAGAGCGTTCTCGCCACCATGTGGGTTGGATGAACCCCTCTGTAAGACTCGGCATCTTACTGCTAGGCCATTCTCCAGCCCAACATAATCATACTTTTTAAATAGAATATTTCCATTTTACATTCTAAATTTCTCTTATTTATTTTAAACCGAGACATAAATAACATTAATAAAAAATTACCATCTGCTGGAGGACATTCAGGGGTACTAAGCAATGTCTATCTTCTCATAATTTGCTAATGACAAACTAATGTTTGATTTCACAAAAGTGAACAATAAATCAATGTGTCAATTAAGTTAAAGTGCAATTTCTTGGAGTAGCTAAAAATGTAAGTATTTCACCAATATATTCTGAATCAGTAACATCTGAGCAAGCAAAACTGTTTTATAGCCTAATTTGATATACCTAAGATTAAGCCTAGATATTTCTAAGTGGATTCCCAAAATCTATAGGGACTTTAACATTTTTCTATTACATCTAAAGTGATAAGCAAATTCTCTGTTATTGTAGAACTAAGCCTAGGAGTTGGCTTACCTCTTATCATTTTAGAGAATGGCACACTTAAAGGTGACTCCATTTCTCCTGTAGTTTGAGGTTTGAGTGGGAGGTGCCTTGTTAATAGCAAAATAGAGATCCTTTAAGCTGATTATACCATAAAGATCTTTATATCATGAAGGAAGTAGTGGTAACTTCTGTTGGTAATATTTTATCCCATAGCTGTTCTCAAAGACATAATGCCTTTCTTTTTAAATTCTTTTTTTATATTTTATTTATTTATTTATTTATTTATTATATGAATTACTGTCTATTTATTTATTTTATATGAATGTACTGTCTGCAGTAAGTTTTGCACCGTGCCGTGCAAAGCTGCGGAGGTCAGAAGAGGGTCTTGGATTCCCCTGGAACTGGAGATCTCCTGGAATTGGAGTTAAAGAGGTTCTTAGCTGCCATGGGGGGCTGGGGATGAACCCGGGTCCTCTTGCAAGAGTAGTGGGTGCTCTTAACCGCTAGGCTATCTCTCCAGCCGATTATTTTTTTTTTTATTTTTTTTTATTTTTATTTGATTTTTATATTATAATTATTGTTATAGCATATCTCTCAAAAGTCAGTCTCTCTGAGGAAAAAAATATATTTTCAAGAACTGGTAATCATATTAAATACAATTATAGCCCTAAGTAATAAATATGTGGCTATAATATTTATTAGTTAATTTATATATTTTTGGTTGGTGCTCTTAACTGCTAGGCCATCTCTCCAGCCCCCAACATACATTTTCTTAAGGGAGTAATATAAGTCAGCTGTAATTCCAGCACTTGGGAAGCTGAGACAGGCCTGTCACCACAAGATTCATACATAGCATTTTTTTTTGTTACATAGTATTTTTTTGTATGATGTATGTTCTGACAATGACATGTTGCATGAGATCAGGGATAGAATTCTCCACTTGTAGCATCATGCTGGTGTTCAATAATTTTTCAGATTTTGGAGCATTTCATGTCACAGACTATTTTTTTTAAATCAAGAACTTAATCTGTAGTGAGATCACAACCAGAAAGGGTAGACTTGGTGACTTAGTCTTGAATCCTGGTGGACAGTCTGCAGGATAGCACTTGAATACAATACAGACTATGTAGATTAACCTGTTGGCTCAGTTCCTCAGATAATTCCAATAGAGCTAACCCTGTTACTTCCAGCTGATACAGTCACCAGAAGTCACCCTGAGAAATGCTCTGGAGCAGAATGGATCTAAAAAACAAAGCCTGCTTTGCTCAGAGATTTCATCAAACAATAATGACATGAATTGATATCTATTAAGCATTTTATAATTTGTCAAAGGTACACAGGGAGAAGAAGGTCTAGGGGTGAAAGGCAGGGACTTCGGAAGCACAAGAGTTGATATTAACTCAAGCTTTCCACATTCTGAAGCAATTAGGCTTCCTTGATGTCAGCGCTCCCAGGCACAGCACTGTTTATGTCTGTTCCTTTGTTTCTTTCTTTGACAGAGATCTACCTGACCATGAATTTTCTTTGCCCAATTCCCAAGGACAATTGTTTTCACCTGTTTTCAGGGGTTCCATCTCTGTCTTTAATCTTCCCTAGAAGTGTTAAAGCTGTCAAAAAGGGAACTCCATTTCCTAAGCTATTGGATTTATTCTTCATCTCTCTCCTTTCTGCTCCCTCTTCATTCCCATTCTTTGCATTCTGCTATGTATTGCCATATTTATAGACATAAATAATTAAATAAAAATGCCAAACAATCATGATCATTGCTCAGTATGAGTCCTTTAGTATACACAAGCTGACCAACTCTCATACCACGCATATTAGAAGGATGGAAGGTAGAACATTCTGGAGAATCAGTACATCGCTTTGCTCATGCACTCATTCTCTAACATTTTTACCTCATGGGTAATTGTCCCTATGCTATAAACATCCTACGCACAGTACACTAGGAGGCTTGTCTTTTAATAAAATTTCCTGTTATCCTCTGTGATAAATACAAAACTGTGATCTCTGATATGGATTTGGGAGGCAAGGTATCTTTACTCTTAAAATCAAAGACTGTGCACTTGCCGCCTGACCCAGCCATACCACTCTTGGGTATGTATCCACAAGACTCATCTTACTGCAGAGATACGTGCATGGCCATGTTTATTGCAGCTCTTTTCACAATAGCAAAGAGCTGGAACCAACCCAAGTGCCTCTCAACTGAGAAAATGTACATTTACACAATGGAGTTCTATACAGTAGTAAAGAAAGATGACATCATGAGCTTTGCAGGTAAATGGATGGAGCTAGAAAATATCCTGCTAAGTGAAGTAACTCAGTCCCTGAAAAACAAATGACAAATGGTAGCCCTCATCTGTGGATGCTAGCACCAATTACCTAATTGTATGGCAAACTGATCAACGTTAATGTGATCTGAAAACAACTGTGCTCTTATATTGTGAACCCTTAAAAAATAAATAAATGTTACTGCAAAAAAAATAAATAAAATAAAAAGGGGCTTCTTCCATAGGAACCCTTGTGACACCACTGGAAAAAAAATAAAATCAAAGGCTTCGGTTTCAAATTTTTATGACCAGATGCTAGATCGACCACTTATGTGCTGTGGAACTTTAGAAAATTTCTTGGTAGAAACGAAGCCAATAACAGTAACTTCATTACAAAGTAGTTGAAAGAATGCAATGTAAAATATCTATTTGCCAATTTAACATATAATATATAATACCACATTTGTGGGAAAATTTTAATAATTGGTATCCAGGATCATACCATGGTAAAATGAGTGGTATTTAAAGCCCTTCAATATGCAGCCATTGATTATGGAGGTAACCATTGAGGTGTCTCTAGAATAGCAATAACACTTTCTGCTTCAACCCCTTTTGGCTACCTCTGCTTGGGCACCTTATTCTACATTCCATGTTTCTAGTTTCATTTCTGTCACTGTGCTAAAGCACTCTGATGATAACAACTTAGGGGAGAAAAGGGTTTATTTCAGTGTACAGGATATGGTCCCTCACTGAGGGAATTCAGGACAGGACGTCAAGCAGGAATCTGAAGGCAGGCCTGCTTGCCATTGCACACAGCATTACCACTGTGCATGTTTATCTGTGTTCTCTCTTATATTCCATTGGTTCTAGCACTATGTTGTTTCTCTTATGATGGTCTGTACTATAATTTTAGATAAAGCATTGTGAAATCTCTAGTATTTCTTTGTTCATAAAGAACTGCCTTCACTAGTCAAGGTCTTTTGTGCTTCTATATGGATTTTAGGAGTTTTAACAATTTCTGTGAAGAATGACATTATAATTTTGGTGGGAACTGCATTGAATCTCTAGACCACTTTCAACAGATTGCTCTATATTCTGCCAATCCATGAATCCATCATTTAGTGTTTTCTTCCATCTCTTCCAATTTGATTTAAATTTTCATTGTGGAGATGGTTTGCCTCAGTGGTTCAAATTATGCCTAGCTATTTGGTTTTTTGAAGCTACCACAAATGGAATGGTTTTCCTGATTCCTTTCTCAATGTGTTATTTGTATATAGAAAAAAATCAGCTGAATTTTATATCAATTATATATCCTTTACTTTGCTGAAGGTGTTGTGTAGTTCTAAGGTTTTATTTTTGTGGTGGAGTCTCTATGGTATACTCTTCACAGGATCTTTTCATCTACACACGGTGACAGTTTGATTTCTTCCCTTCCTATTTGTGCCCTTTCGTTTCTCTGGTCCCATTGCTTTAGTTAATATTTCAAGGTCTACAGAGTATGAGTGCTATGAATGAAGACAATGGACACCTTTCTCTTGTTCTTGATTTTGAAGTAATGCAGTAAGTTTTTCTTCATTTTTATTATAAACGGTTATAGATTTGCTGTATTTAGCCTTTATATGATGAGGTACGTTCCTTCTATTTCTGGTTTCTTTAGGCTTTTATCATGATAGGCTATTGCACTTTGTCAAAGACCTTTCTTTTTTCTATTAAGATGATAAAGTGATGTCTATCTCTGGGTCTATTAATATAATTTATCACACTTATTTATAAATGATTATTTTAGGTGTTTCTGATTGTTTTGAGACAGGTCTGTCTGTAGCCCCAGCTAGACTCAAACTCACCATGTAGACCAGGCTGGCCTTGATCTCCCTGAAATCCACCTACCTCTTCTCTGGATTGCTAGAATAAAAAATGTGCACTACTCAAGTGTGTAGTAAGTATACTTGCCAAAGGTATCTAATCAGAAAACATCAAAATGCAATGATCATATTAATTTAACTGTCAGCTGTGCATGATGGAACATGCCTGTAGTCTCGGAACTTCAGAGGAAAAGAGAGCAAGATGAGGAACTTGAGATCTATAGAGAGAGTTGGAATTCAGGCTGCCCTACTTGAGACCCAGTATCAATACCTCTAAATTGTTCTATATTCAACAGTGGGTTTAATTCATCTTCTTCTTCTTCTTCTTCTTTTTTTTTTTTTTTTTTTTTGTTTTTTTGAGTCAGGGTTCCCCTTTCCCCCCCGCTGTCCTGGCACCCACTC
>VZQC01015735.1:858687-874939 GCA_009823505.1 Rhizomys pruinosus | reverse complement strand
TTCTTCTTTTTTTTTTTTTTTTTGGTCTTTTTGAGACAGGGTTTCCCTGTAGCCCCAGCTGTCCTGGAACTCACTCTGTAGACCAGGCTGGCCTTGAACTCACTAAGATCCGCCTGCCTCTGCCTCCCAAGTGCTAGGATTAAAAGCGTATGCCACCACGCCCGGCTAATTCTTCTTAAACATAAGTAATATAAAATGAGTAAATGAAACACAGCTATTTAATTTTTTTTGTCAAAGAGACAAAAGTCATGACAATCAAATGACAAAATCCATTGTATGATACTGTATAAAGTATAAAATTAGTGGGCACCAGTATGGTGTTTACAGGAGTGTGATTGTGGATAACGGGAAGTTTGAATACAGATTTGATTTTAGGTGTCATTATCTTTCTAAGTTAAGTTTATTAGGTTTAGTAACAATAGTATGGCTATATAAGAACATGTTCTCATCCTTACTAAATAGCTGATAAGATATTTTGAGAGATAAGTTGCATGATATATGCAGTTTACTTTGAAATGCTTTCAGCAAATTGTCCATAGGAAAAGGAGCTGGTGTCATAATATGTTTGAGATTGCTTACAGTTGTGGATTTATGTGTATGTGTTCATTATGCATTTTCTATTTTTTCAAAGTGAAAAAACTCTGAGGACAGTATGAAGTTGGGCAATATTTCCAAATAGACAAAGTCTGTAATCATCCCCATCATTTTGAAACTGATTTAAAACTATAGAGATCTAAAGGAAGAGATTATTTTTAAAATCACTATATTTAGGTAGCATATTTTAAGTACTTAATAGGTCCCAGAATGTCCTAGTTTGTCTTCCATTGCTGTGACAAAACACTCTAACCGACACCAACTTGGGGAGGAAAGGGTTTATTCGGCTTACATCTCCTGGGTCACAGTTCATCACTTAGGGAGCCCAAGGCAGGAACTAAGGGCAGGAACCTGGAGGCAGGAGCCAAAGCACAGGCCATGGAGGAATGCTGTTCACTGGCTTGCTCCTCTGGCTCATGCCCAGCCTGCCTTCTTTTTTTTTTTTTATTTTTATTTTATTTCTGTATGTGTATGAATATACTGTCTGCATGCAAGTTTGTGCACCCATGTCGTGCAATGCCACAGAGGTCAGAAGAGGGTGTCCGATTCCCCTGGAACTGGAGTTCTTCTGGAATTGGAGTTTTCAGACAGTTCTTGGTCGCCATGTGGGTGCTGGGGATCAAACCCAGGTCCTTTGTAACAGAGGTTGGCGCTCTTAACCGCTAGGCCATCTCTCTAGCCCAGCAGCCTGCCTTCTTATATGGTACACAACAACCTGCCCAGGGTGGCACTACTCATTGTGGGCTGGGCCCTCCCACACTGCTTGACAATCAGACAATACTCCACAGATGTGGCCACAGGACAATCCAATGGAGCCAATTCCCCAATTGAGGCTCCCTCAACCCAGGTGTGTCAAGTTGACACTAAAGCTATCCAGCACAATTGACCCCTTGTCAACTTGACACACAAAACACATCACTATTAAACCACCACCTTTCCAGTTCTTATCCCCAAAGTATGATGTTAACATTAATCACAACCTAAGACAGTACAACCTTAAAAGCCCCACAGTCCTTAAAATGTCCAAACACTTAAAAGTTCACAGTCTATTAAAAGTCTCTTAACTGTGGGCTGCTGTAAAATCCAAAACAAGTACTGTCTTATTTCAAAGGGAAGAATCAGGCACACTCAAACAAAACCTAAGTCCAGCAAAGTAGCTCAAGGCTGGACACCTGGGATTCACTCACGATCTTCTGGGCTCCAAAGGGTTTCGGCAGCTCCCCCTCTCCAACTCTGCCGTCCGTGGCACACTCATCTCGCAGGCCCAGGCCGACTCCATTCTACACCTACCGCTGCTCTTGGTGGTCGTCCCAGGGTACCGGCATCTCCAAAAAGCTGGGGTCGCTACTGAAACTGAGGCAGCACCTTCACCAATGGTCTCTTCTGACCTCTCCTGGTGCAAAGCCTCAGCTTCTCTCCATGACCCCTGCAATCCTGGGGTCTTCACAGCAACCGAGGTGCACTTCCACCAATGGTCTTTCCTGACCTCTCACAGTGCCAAGCCTCGGCTGCTCTCTGTGACCCCCTCAAATTTCAACACCGGAACCATATAGGAGACTCTTACACGTTACCAAGTCCGGCTTCTGGCTCGAGATGGAGGCTCAGGCCCTTTCTGGGTCACAGCTTCTGTGTGCTGACCTTGAAGATATTCTCCCCAGAAGATTTCACCTCAGTGATGCTGGTCTCTTGTTACTTACAGCTGATTTTTCAGCCCCAGCTAACCAGCATCAATTGCCCCAGTACCACAAAAGTTTCACTTCAGGTTCTGGTCTCTTGTTACTTACAGCTGATTCTCCACAGCCCCAGCTGACCAGAACCCACAGATTACACAGTCCTGATGATCTCTGCTCTCCTTTGAAACTAGAAACTTCACAAGCCAGGCCTCCATCTTCTACAACTCCTTCAGCAAAACTGCTCCAAGCTCCACAGCAACAATCTTTAGGCATTCAATGATCTTCCCAGCCCAAAGTTCCAAACGCCTCCACAATCCTTCCCCAAAACACCAAGGTCAGGTCTGTCACAGCAATACCCCACTCGTCTGGTACCAATTTCTGTCCTAGTTTGTCTTCCATTGCTGTGACAAAACACTCTGACCGACACCAACTTGGGGAGGAAAGGGTTTATTCAGCTTACATCTCCTGGGTCACAGTTCATCACTTAGGGAGCCCAAGGCAGGAACTCAGAGCAGGAACCTGGAGGCAGGAGCTGAAGCACAAGCCATGGAGGAATGCTGTTCACTGGCTTGCTCCTCTGGCTCATGCCCAGCTTGCCTTCTTATACAGTACACAACAACCTGCCCAGGGTGGCACCACTCATTGTGGGCTGGGTCCTCCCACATTGCCTGACAATTAAGACAATACTCCACAGATGTGGCCACAGGACAATCCAATGGAGCAAATTCCCCAAATGAGGCTCTCTCAACCCAGGTGTGTCAAGTTGACACTAAAGCTATCCAGCACACAGAATTACAAGGGTTTCCTAAAAATAAGCTCCTGGTTAGGAGCTTGATTGTTCTGACTGTAGGGACAGGGTAAATGAAGTTTAGAGAATGTAAATGCTTTAAGTTCTAGAGCTCACTGAAGCTTTCTTTCAGGCACAGCTGCAGTTTTAGTACTTCCTTCCCCGATAAGTAAAATGAACTGCACTGACAGTGCCTGTAGCAGTTTATTTGTGGATGTATTATGTGGTGGAGTTTCTGTCACTTAATCTCAGCCCCCCCCTCCAGCTAGGGTCTCACTATGTAGTGCTGACTGGCCTGAAACTTGAAATGTCATCCAGATTGGCCTCAAACTCAGAGGCCTGTGAGATGGCTAAGTGGTCTAGAGCATTGTTGTTTTCTCCGAGAATTGAGGGTTCCATTTTCAGCAGCCATGAAGGCAACTAGCAGCCATCTGTAACTCCAGTTCCAGGGGATCTGGCCCAGCCAGCTGTTCTGGCTTCTGTAGGGACTGCATGCCTAGGTGAAGCACAGCCTGGTGGGTGCCAGTGCATGAGCTGACTCCAGAGGGGCTCGGCTTTATTATTTGTTGACATCCTCAGATTATGAAGAGCCTTGCAATCTTTTATGGAAATCATCTGTTTAAACATGTTCAGGGGATTAAAGTAGTGCCTGGTATTCTGTCTTTGTGGTCTGCATATGACCTAAGGTGTACTCAGTGTGTGCACCCAACTTCAGGTCAGAAGTGGTAAGAATGACAGGCCATGCGGTTAAGTTGATTTCACCAATGGAGCTGCTGTTCATTTCAACAGACCAGGAGCCCAAGGAAACAAAACAAAACAAAACAAAACAAAACAAAACAAAACAAAAAACTTCTGTGCACGATCCCCAGCCTCCCTGACCTCAGAGTCAGTCTATGTCCCGAACTCTTAGGGGCTCTGTTTCACAGGGCCCTGTGAGGCCCTACACTGATGTAGACTGCATCCCTTGGCACTTGGGCTAGTCACATTTCCAGGAACACCAGCAGTGTTCTTTTCCTTCCTTCTAGGATGGCCTGCAAGGGTCCTCCTTCTGCGAATGAGTGCTTGGCTTGGGACTATTGTCTGCACATAGACATGCTAGTTATACTACATGGAGAGAAGACTTCATGCCCAAAGCACTCAAGTTCAAATGAGTAAACAATGAAGTTTATTCATCTTAATAATTGAACAACAATCCCCAAACCCAAAACCAATAAAATACAATCTTTATGGTCGCAAAACCAATTATTTAGTGAAACTATAAAAAGCAGTAGTATTAATTGATAATTAGGAATAATATTTAGAGTATTTTAAAAGATTTAAAAGAGGAGGACATTTTACAAAAAGCTGTGTGGGAAATGAAATTCCTAAATAATAAATAGAAATGTAACATTACAGAACATCTTATAAAATACAAAGACGGAAATATAAAAAGACTGTGTATTCTAAATCCAAACACTTAATAATAACCACATATTTAGTTTTAAAATGTACAATTCCTGGGTATGAAGACCATATTATTACATACATTTTCTTTTCTTTTCTTTTCTTTTTTTATGTGTATGAATGTACTGTCTGCATGTAGGTTTGTGGATTTTTCACTTAGCCATGTGTAGTATCATCTTCTAGAAAATCTTTGGCCATCTCTGCTGTGATCACATCAATGTCACTAACTTATTTCTGAACTCTATGCCATAGAATTTATCAGCTGACTCAAGCACTTCATGCCTAAAAGTAGTAGTAATAAACTGAGCATGCACAGCAAGTTTCCTAATCATATCTGACACAGACTTTCTGTGCTGAGCATACAAAGCTTGGTCAATCTTGTCAAATAAGTAAAAAGGAGCTGGGTCATATTTCTGAATGGCAAATATCTGAGCAAGGGCTACCAGGCTCTGTCCCCCTGAAAGCTGCTGTATTTCTCTCATACTTCCTTGCTTTCCTGTAAATGAGACCCGAATTCCAACTCCTGTCAACTGATGGGACACCGCTCTGTGACCCAGAACCCCTTTCCCTTTCACCACTTCCTTCTCCTTCATCCAGAGACTGATTGCCCTCTACATCTCCTTTCTTCATCACCAATGTCGCTTTGCCACCAGCTACTAACTTCTGGAATACTTCACGGACGTTCTTTGCTACCTGTTTGAAAGTTAACTAAATAGCTTCATATTTTTGAAGTTTAAGTACATTCTTCAATTCTATGATTGATTTGAACCCCCTATCCAATTCTTCTTGTAGTTTTATCAACTTTTCTTTCTGCTCAGAAAAATTTACAAACGGATCTAAAGCTTTTTTTGTTGTTGTTATTAACATGGCTGTACTTCTTCAACTTTGTGTTGCACTGTTCAAGTTTCTAAACAACTGTCTGAGACTCAGTGTCTGGTACTTTGCAAATCCTTCCTGGGGGAAGGGAGCCAAGCTCCCAAATTTTCTTCATGCATTCTTCTTTCTTCTTCAACAGCATGCCTTGTCAGTTGGTCATCTTTTCCAGTTCTTTAATTTCATGATTTATAACATCCATACATTCTCCATATTTTTTCCAACACTCCATACCTTTCTGAAGCTCTTAAATTCCAGCTTCTGTTTTGGAATTATCCAAATCTTCTAATCTTGCCATAGTATCTTCTACTCTTTTATTAATGGCTTCAAGTTCTGATGTTATAGGAGTAAGAACAGTAGCACCTCTGTCTCTCCCAGCACATTAAGTTCCTGTTCTACTTGGCCTAAGAATTTTCCCAGATTCTCATTTAAGTTTGTTTCCACTTGAGTAATAATACCTTCTAATTTAATTCTTTTATTTAGCAACTGTCTTTTTCCTACTGAAGCTGATGAATTTCATCATTCAGTGCATCTACTCTTTTCTGATCTTCCAGACCAAGTTGAGAAAGCAAATCAGTTCCTAGTTCTGCTTTTAGTGACTCTCTGGTAGACTCCATAGCATGTAGACTTGCCTCCATACTTTGTAAGCTACTTGCTTAGGCACAAAGGTTTTCTCTGACTACTGCCTCTTCTCTTTTAGCATCGTCAATCATCATTTCTGACAATATGCTATCTCTAGATGCATTAAATTTCCTTTGTTCGGTCTCTATCTGCTGCATTTGGTTCGTCAACTGATCAATTTCATTATTAATCCTTTCAATATTTCTGAGCAGGTTTTCATTGAGCTTTGCTTCAAATTCACCTAGCCCCTCTTCTGTTTTTTCTAACATCTTTCTGTAATTCAAGTCGAGACATTCTTGTGTCATAATAATCTCCAGTTAGAGCACCTCAATGACTGACTTGGGCACCTTCCAAAGTGACACAGTCCATAGTGAAAGCACTGGCCAGCTGGGTTGAAGCTTCCATGCTATGACAGATAAGTGTCTTTCCAAACACATGTTGAAAAGCCTTGTCCAATCTGAGATTTTACCTCAGTTTACTGATCATAGGAATAGCATTATGAGTTTCAGGATACGCAGTATCTCTCGCATCTAACCTATGAAGAAGCAGAAAAGTGTCCTCTCCAGGAAGATTCATTTTATTAAACTCCATTAAAATGTTCATGCTGACTTCATCTGAATTAACAGTGAGATAGAATAACCCATCTCCAGCAGTGACTTCTCCACAGTGTAAAAAGCCGGCTCACATTAAAGTTACTCATTACCAATGCCATGATAGACATCAAAAATGCTGGTTTATTCCTTTCCCATGAAAATGATCTAGCACTTTATGCTGTCTATTCCATTTAAAATGGCCTTTCCTGTTGTCGCTCTAAGAAGTTGCTGTTTCTTGTCAAGATCTCTTTTAGTAGCAAGTGATTGCTACTATGCATTCTCCTCTCTCCACAAATAGTTTCTTTCACTTTGTAATTCATCTTTTTTATTTTTTACTTCATAATATTTTCTGTCTAGTTCTACTTGAGCTTTGACTTCACTGAGATATATAATCTTAATATTTGAACAACAATTAAAAAATGCAAGAGGCAGGTGGATTTTTGTGAGTTCAAGACCAGCCTAGTCTACAGAGTGAATTCCAGGACAGCTGGGGCTATAGGGAGACCCTGCCTTAACAAGACCCCCCAAAAACCACAAAATGATAAGATATAATGCTAATATTTGAAAAACATTCCAAACATGTAAAAAAAAGAAATATAATCTTAAAATCTGAAAAACAATCCCCGAACACAAAAACAATAAAATAGAAATAAGAACACATAGGAAAGTGTATTTGGTAGAGACAAGAAATGCATCTCTGCCTTGCAGATGGTGCTGGATACCATGCAGCTGGTCTTTCAAAGGTTTCTAACAATAGGTTGGACTTAGGTAGAGAAGAAACATGGTCTAGTTCTTCTAATGGGACAAGAGCAGGTAGAAGTGCCTGCCCAGGAGCTGGAGCATCTGCTGCCACATGTGAAGGTGGCTGTGCATCAGCTGCTGTGAGCAGGTCCTCCTCTAATACAGCCTGCAGGAGGGGTGTTGTCTGGGCCACCAGTACAGTGGGTTCCCAGATCTCAGATACCACTGCATCCTCAGCCTGCAGGAGGAGTGTTGTCTGGGCCACCAATACAGTGGGTTCCTGGATCTCAGATATCACAGCATCATCAGCCTGCAGGTGGCTGCCTGGCCATGCCTCAACCCCTGCACTAGCCCACAACTACTCCATCCTGCAGATGGGAACTTACCTCCCTCCTCACCCAAAGCCCACTCATTTCTTTTCCAGTTGGTCCTGTTCACTGTCAGCTGGGAAGGGTCCATATCTGTATGAATACAGAACCATGTCACCCCTAAGGCTCTGTGGCCCCACCTGTAGAAGATCGAGGGGGTTCAGAACAGAAGCTGTGTCTGGACTGAGAGGGTTAGCCTGTGCTGCTCTCAGAGATAAGCTGAGGGGCTGGGAAACTGCCTGCTGTCACAGCTAATTCAGGGAGCTTCTGTTATCCCACTGAACCCAAACTGCTGCTTCCCTGGTCTCTTGGTTGGGACAGGGCTTCTTGGGGTTCCCCTTGGGATCCTGACAGTTGTGTCCTATAGCACAGATGTAGAGTGAAATTCTCTTTACAAATGGGAGAAAGACTATCATCTCCAAAGACCTCAGAAATGTGGTGCTAGACACAGCGCAGCTGAGGAGAGGCCAGTGTCATAAACTAGAGTCTCCTACCATGGCCTGGCCACTTTCAAAGGCCAGCCAAGGGCCTCTAAGAAGGAAGTGCCTCCAAAAGAGCAGAACCTTCCCACAACCAAACCAGGAGGACTGAGCTGCCCTGAGCTGGTCACTCACCTTTCCATGATCCAGTTCAGCAGCTGCCAGGAGCTGGCATACCTTGAGTAGACGTTAATGAAGATAGATACAAAGTCATAGTCCACATTTCGCACAACAGTTGACAGATAGCTCACCAACTTCTTCACTTTGTTAGCACTCTGGGGCCTTGAAAACAGAGCTTCTGAAGAATATGAGCTGCCTCTTCCTTATCCTGAGGAAGGACCAAGGAAGGAAGCTTCAAACTTTCAAATTCTACCAGACTTCTCATGATTTATTGACATACTCTCTGATTAATAAAAACAGGCAATTTCCTCATCGTTCACTTTTTAACACACACATGTAAGTACATGTACTGTGCTAAAGTAAGCAGCTCACAGTGATTTTCTGCCATGGACTGACCAGTATCACTTGTGTGTCCCTGTGGGAAAATGGCCAGATGCACTGGGCTAGAGGGCACACCTGATGTCTCCAAAAGTTTCCAAAGCCTCAATTCCTGGGTCTTCTGGGGCCTGAGCCTCCAGAAGGACACAAGCAGCCACAGAACATCCTGCTCAGTCCAGTCTCTCGAGACAAGTGAGGCAGTTCAGGTTGCCACTGGCTTGTAGCTACTGGTAACCAGGATTCTGAGTTCTTTTTGGACTCATGTCATAGAGGTGAGATTACTTCCTGGGATTCTCTGACTCTAGCCTCTTCCTCACATGGACCTTCTCTATGACTACCTGGGCTGCTGATTGCCTTCCTTCCACCTTTCCATGTGAACAAGAACAGAGTTCCATTAGCATGCCCATGCCACCACACCCACCATACTGTTCTGGGAAGCTGGCTTCACTGACCTCTCAGCTCTGAGGAAGCACACATGTTTCCAGTCCAACATGTCCATACCTGTGTGTCCCCAGCCACAAGTCATCTTCCTCTCAGGGTAGTCCCAGTCTCTCTATCTGATCCCTGGGGGTCATTCTAGCCTGTATTTTCTAGTATCTCACTGGGTATATATGATAAACATAGATTCCTGTGTTAACTGCAAAGTCCCAGACCCATGCTACCTGAGATAAAGACACATGCCCACACACTCATATATGTACATGCTCTGAATTGTACAACAGGCCACTTGCTCATAAGAGCTCAGTAATGAGTATGTCCAGAATGACTTTGACCTTGACTCAGGTCTGGGTTAGGGTTCTTGCAATAAGGTTGATGAGGTTGTGGTTAGGGTTGAAGTGTCACATGGAGCAAAATGTATCTACTCCTGTTCAGTTTTGCCTTTCCCTCTTAGCAGGCTGGGTTCCTATTCTGTTTTTCCATGCTTCATAGCCATTATTCACTTTGGATGAGTGGTTGGAGCCACAACATAGGTATTGAGAACTGAACCTGGGAACTCTGTAAGAGTATCAAGTGCTCCTCCTCCATATACCATCACTGCTGTAGCAACAATGTTGTCTTAAGCCAACTGCCATGTGGCACTGTGTTGTCAAGGGGGCTAGAATCCTGTCATGGTTATATACATATGAGCAGGTTATAGATCTCCCTTGATCTTAGATCATTGGATAACTCAGAGCAGTGACCACCCTGAGATCACTCATGTACATGTATATGAAGCGCTCATTCATATAAAATAAAAATAATAAATTAAGCACTTAAAGAAAAGATAGAAATGGCCAAAACCTAAATTAATGAACTATCTAGATCTCCTTAACTTGGTGACTACTGTCTTAAATGAAGAGACTGAGCAGTGTTCACTGAAACATGACTCATACAGGAAAGGTAAACTGCATTGACCAGACCATGAGATTTCAACAAATGAGCATCCCTTAGTAGCCAGCTGTGCTGGATAGATTTAGTGTCAACATGACACACCTGGGAGCGCCCAGCCCACAATGAGTGGTGCCACCCTGGGCAGGTTATTGTGTACCATATAAGAAGGCAGGCTGGGTATGAGCCAGGGGAACAAGTCAGTGAACAGCATTCCTCCATGGCCTGTGCTTCAGCTCCTGCCTCCAGGTTCCTGCCCTGAATTCCTGCCTTGGGCTCCCTAAGTGATGAACTGTAACCCAGGAGATGTAAGCTGGATAAACCCTTTCCTCCTCAAGTTGGTGTTGGTCAGAGTGTTTTGTCACAGCAATGGAAGACAAACTAGAACAGAAATTGGTACCAGAAGACTGGGGTATTGCTGTGACAGACCTGACCTTGGTGTTTTGGGGAAGGATTGTGGAGGCGTTTGGAACTTTGGGCTGGGAAAATCATTGAATGCCTAAAGATCATTGCTGTGGAGCTTGGAGCAGTTTTGCTGAAGGAGTTGTAGAAGATGGAGGCCTGGCTTGTGAAGTTTCTAGTTTCAAAGGGAAGCAGAGATCATCAGGACTGTGTAATCTGTGGGTTCTGGTCAGCTGGGGCTGAAGAATCAGCTGTAAGTAACAAGAGACCAGAACCTGAAGGGAAATCTTTGTGGTACTGGGACAATTGATGCTGGTTAGCTGGGGCTGAAAAATCAGCTGTTAACAAGAGACCAGCATCACTGTGGTGAAATCTTCTGGGAAGAATTTCTTCAGGTTCAGCACACAGAAGCTGTGATCCACAAGGGGCCTGAGCCTCCATCTCTAGTCAGAAGCAGGACTTGGTAATGTGTAAGAGTCTCCTATAGGGTTCCAGTGTTGAAAAGGGGTCACAGAGAGCAGCCGAAGCTTGGCACTGTGAGAGGTCAGGAAATACCATTGGTGGAAGTGCACCTCGGTTGCTGTGAAGACCCCAGGATTGCAGTGGTCATGGAGAGAAGCTGAGGCTTTGCACCAGGAGAGATCAGAAGAAACCATTGGTGAGGGTGCTGCCTCAGTTTCAGTGGTGACCCCAGCTTTTTGGAGATGCCATGACCATGGGATGACCACGAAGAGCAGCAGCAGGTGTGGAATGGAGTCGGCCTGGGCCTGCGAGATGAGCTGTGTGTGCCACGGATGGCCGAGTCGGAGAGGGGGAGCTGCCGAGACCCTTTGGAGCCCAGAAGATCATGAGTGAATCCCAGGTGTCCAGCCTTGAGCTACTTTGCTGGACTTAGGTTTTGTTTGAGTGTGCCTGATTCTTCCCTTTGAAATAAGACAGTACTTGTTTGGGAATTTACAGCACACCACAGTTAAGATACTTTTAATAGACTGTGAACTTTTACGTTTTTGGATGTTTTAAGGACTGTGGGGCTTTTAAAGTTGTACTGTCTTTGTGATTAATGTTAACATCATACTTTGGGGATAAGAACTGGAAAGGTGGTGGTTTAATAGTGATGTGTTTTGTGTGTCAAGTTGACAAGGGGTCAATTGTGCTGGATAGCTTTAGTGTCAACTTGACACACCTGGGTTGAGGGAGCCTCAATTGGAGAATTGGCTCAGATTGGCCTGTGGCCACATCTGTGGAGTATTGTCTTGATGGTCAAGCAGTGTGGGAGGGTCCAGGCCACAATGAGTGGTGCCACCCTGAGCAGGTTGTGTACGGTATAAGAAGGCAGGCTGGGCATGAGCCAGGGGAGCAAGCCAGTGAACAGCATTCCTCCATGGCCTGTGCTTCAGCTCCTGCCTACAGGTTCCTGCCCTGAGTTCCTGCCTTGGGCTCCTTAAGTGATGAACTGTGACCCGGGAGATGTAAGCTGAATAAACCCTTTCCTCCCCAAGTTGGTGTAGGTCAGAGTGTTTTGTCACAGCAATGGAAGACAAACTAGAACACCAGCCTCCTCCTGAAGCATGCCCACTGCAGCACCTGCTAGGGTCCCCTTGGTGCCCTTCATTATGTCCCTGTCTCTCCCTCCCTAGGAGATTTTGGCCCTGCCCATTCCCCAGGTAATCCTTTCATTGCCTTCTTTTCTCACAGCTGTTCCTTATGTTTTTTTCCCCATTTTGGAAACAATTCAAAGTTATAGGAAAACCAGCAGACATCATCTTGGTGGCCCCTGCCCATTTCTGTAGTTCTATTGTAGGTTTTGGCCCACTGGGATTGCATAGGTCTTGTGCATGCTGTCAGCATTGTTGTACATTCATATGAGCGAGTGCCCAGGGAGACTCTGTTTCCTGATGATCATACACGGCCCCTGGCTTCTGCAATGGTCCCTGAGCCCTAGGTGGAGGAGGTTTGATACAGGAGACCTAGCCACAGAAACATACTCTACAGTCTCTCGCTTTCTAGGCATAGGCCCATTGTGGCCTTCTGTTTGCATTGTATGAGGAAGCTTTGCTGGTGAGAACTGAGAGATGCATTATTGTCCTCTCTACCCCATGTTCTGCTATGTTCCATGAGCCTTAGGTGAGAGCTTCCATTGTCTGTGTGGCACTTAGGTTTGAGCATCTGGCAGATACTTATTCTCTCTGTGTGGGACTAGATGCGCAACTCTGTAGTAGTTTCTGGATGTTATAAAAGACACTTCATTTTTACTTTATTTTTTAATACAATAAGCAATAAGTTATAAGGACAAGCATCCTTCATGTAAAACCAATTTGCAAGCAGCTATGCCCAAACCCACACAGCCCAAGGCTCTCACCATGCAGCTGGATGGGCTTGTATATACAATCATGTTGATCAAATAAGTGTCCAGTCTATATTGCTGTAGTTTCACCATTCACCCCAATTGCAGCCCTTACATTCTACCATGCCCAATCTTCTGCAGATTGTTCCCTGGGCTTATAAAAGGGGCACAGGAGGGTGAGAAGGAAAACAGTCTACTTTCTCTGGAGATGTCGTTTTGGACTCTGATTAGTTCAGGCTGTTTCCTTTCATGGGTTGACAGTTTATCCAGAAATAACCTTTCAATCCTACTAATGAAGCACAAGCAATTAGATATATAGGTATTTAAACAGTACTAATTATTATGGTAGGTGTAATAGTCAGGGTTCTCTAAAGAAACAGAAGCAACAGGATGAATATATAACTATATACAATTTATTGATTTGCTCACGTGATGGAGCTCAACAGTAGTGCCAAACTGGAGAGGCTGGGAATCCAGGGAACTGCTCAGTCCACAAGGCTGGATGTCTCAGTAGTACCAGTCCAGTGCTGAAGGCCCGAATGGATTCCAGGAGATCTGCCAGTCTCAGTACACACTGGGATCTGAAAGGTTGATCACAGCAGCAAGACAAACTCACCAGATGAGAGAAGCAAGCCGCAGGAGGAAAAAGGGACCAGCTCCTGCTGCCATGGCCTTAAATACTGCCTGCTGGCAGAAGGTAACACCCACATTTTGGGGTGGGCCATCCGGGTTGAGGTGGTCCAATCAGAAGACCCTTTTCTCTTATTTGTTCCTTAGTCCAGTCAAGATGACACCCAGGATTAACCATCACAGTAGGTTACTTTGGTATAGACACAGATGTTTGGATGGTATGCTAATCCATGAATTACAGTTTTTCTGTAAAAGATGACAAGGTCTTACTATGACTAATAACATCTCCTAACCACTAGGGGATGTAAGCTTGTGGCATCAGCCATGAATTATTCCTCCAAGGAGAGAGGTAATACCCAATTAGATTTGGGATATACAGACATATGGCTGCCACTGCTACAAGTATTTCTAGGCTGGTGAGGTGTAGCTGATGCTGATGAAGGAGTTCTTGCTTGACTCAAGGAAACCAATATTTGCTTTATTTGGTTTATTAGCCTTTGGTAACACTCTCTGGCATTCCAGAGACCAACTGTACACTTGCAAGTGTGGTCTCAATACATCTTTCCCATGCTTACATCAGGTCTTCCACAGCAGGGCCTTACCACCTCTCTTTTTGCAGGTATCCCAGTTTACAGGCAAGAAGCCTTTACCTTTTGTGGGGGCTTGGATCCCCTGGCCAACATCAGCTTGGCAGACTAATCCATTGCTGATGTCAGAGCTCTCCTGTATCAATATATTTTGCTTAATTGCGCAGCTTAAAAAGACTTCAGTATTATATTTGGCTCTGAATAGAGATAACCCTTTTCACAGTTCCTATATCTATTAGTCAATTAAAGAAAGCAATTATACTGGTTTTATAAGAGATTACCCCTATAACAGTCAGCTCTAATTTACAGTTAGAGAATGACTTTATTACCATCATGTTTTTCTTTGTTCTATGAAAAGGAGGCAAGAAAGTCTCTCATATTAAAACTTTGCAGCACCTGGAAGGTAAGGTTCATTAGGACTCGTTATAAACAGTTTTTACAAATAGGATCCACAGAGATGTTTGATGACCATAGCAGTCTGGGGCTTTTCTTCCTTTTAATATTTAGATGGGCCAACTTCTCTGCTGGTATTTCTTGTTACATCCTGCACAATGAAAAGCTGTATCTTTTCTTTCTCAGCCATTAAGTTGGTGACATTTTGACACATGGGAGCATAAATCTTTTCCCATATTTAGTTTTAAAAGATTTAAATTGAAAAATTTGACAAAAAGGTTTAATATATAACTGTGTCCCCCTCCCTTTTTATTTTAGGTTTTTATTTTTTTGACCCATGAGTCTCAAAAAGGGCAGTTGTAGTACACATACCTATAGGCAGGAATCAAGGTGTAAATTTCATTAAATTTACCCAAGCTGTTTTGGGTGACTGTATGTTGTTAATTTGGGAAGCAAACTTAATTCCTTAAGTTAAATTATCCTACAACTAAAAGAGAATGTTACAAAATGAAACCGTATGACACAAAAATTATAGAGAACATTTGTATACATTAATTCCAAAGTCATTGTTACACAAATTTTAAGTAAAACAAATGTGGACAATAATTTATATTTCCAATTAAATTAAATGTATTACCGTTTTTATTAAAACCTTTTAACCAATGTTGTTTAATATAGACATTTTAACTTTCACTAAGTCCTAAAATACCATATAATTTGTATAAAGAGTTTGGGCAAAATTGGATACTTATTAAACTCACATCAATTAAATACACATTAATCGAATATAGACCCATGTCCCTCTCCCACCCCTCCCACCCCTCCCACCCCTCTAGAATCACCATTTAGTCAGTTTTTTAATGCAGTCTTTTCTGTTGTTGTTCTTTCCAATATGCATCCCTCACCACAAGAAATATTTACAACTGGGTTATTGATGCTAGCATCCACAGATGAGGGATACCATTCTTTGTTTTTCTGGGACTGTGTTACTTCACTTAACATAATATCTTCTAGCTCCATCCACTTACCTGCAAAGCTCATGATGTTGTCTTTCTTTTTTTAATTTGTTTTAGTTTTTAAATTTATTTATTTATATATATTTTTTTTCAAGTCGAGACCCATGTCCCTCCCATCCCCCCAACCTACTAGAGCTCATGCATTCTGCCAAACATGCTTTTCATCTCTTTCTCAGTCTTTCTCAATATTCTCCATGAGGAAGTTGACTGTTTTGAGCAGAAGTTCACTGTTCCAGTCAGTTCTTTGATGCAGTCCTTTCTGTTGTTGTTGTTGTTTCCAATATGCATCACTCCCAACTGCTATGGACAAAATCTCAAGAGGCCATGCACAAGAAATACTTACAACTAAGTAATTGGCACTAGCATCCACAGATGAGGGATACCATTCATTGTTTGTTTTTCTGGGACTGTGTTACTTCACTCAGCATGATGTCTTCTAGCTCCAGACATTTTCCTGCAAAGCTCATGATGTTGTCTTTCTTTACTGCTGCATAGAACTCCATTGTGTAGATGTACCACATTTTCTCTATCCACTCCTCAGTTGAGGGGCATTTGGGTTGGTT
Source organism: Rhizomys pruinosus (assembly GCA_009823505.1). NCBI lineage: Eukaryota > Metazoa > Chordata > Mammalia > Rodentia > Spalacidae > Rhizomys > Rhizomys pruinosus. The sequence goes on along the minus strand of VZQC01015735.1, from coordinate 858,966 downwards.
CTAGATTCTTGCTATTGTGAAGAGAGCTGAAATAAACATGGCCGTGCATGTATCTCTGCAGTGGGGTGAGTCTTGAGGGTACATGCCTAGGAGTGGTATAGCTGGGTCGGGTGGCAAGTTCATTCCAAGTCTTCCAAGGGTTCTCCACACTGCTTTCCATAGTGGCTGTACGAGTTTACATTCCCACCAGCAGTGGATGAGTGTTCCCCTTTCCCCACAACCTCTCCAGCACTTGGTATCATTTGTTTTCTTGATCCTAGCCTGTCTTATTGGAGTAAG
>VZQC01015735.1:806965-857359 GCA_009823505.1 Rhizomys pruinosus | reverse complement strand
GGTTTCTTGTAGACAGCATATAGATGGATTTTGTTTCCTAATCCATTCTCCCAGCCTATGTCTTTTGATTGGGGAGTTTAGTCCATTAATATTTAAGGTTATAATTGAAAGATGGATGTTGCTTCCTTTCACCTTATTATCCATTTGGACTTTTGGTCTCTGATTCTACTCCTACTGTTATGTTTTTATTAGTTTCTTTTCCTAGGTGCTTGGGGATAGTTCCTCCTCTCTTCTGCCCTTTGAATTGCTTCAAGTATTTTCTGAAGAGTTGGTTTTCTGGACATGTATTCTATCATCTTGTTTATGTCATGGAAGATTTTTCTTTCTCCTTCAACTATAATCGACATTTTTGCTGGGTATAGTATTCTGGGTTGGCATCCGTAGTCCCTTAACACTGGGAATGCTTTGCTTCATGTTCTTCTTGCTTTCATGGTTTGCGCCGAGAAGTCAGTTTTAATTCTGATGGTTTTCCCTTTGTATGTGCCTTGTTTTTCTTTTGCAGCCTTCAGAATTTTGTCTTTGTTTTGGGTGTCTAGCCTTTTAACTATGATATGCCGTGAGGAGTTTCTTTTCTGATCTTGTCTATTTGGAGTCCTATGTGCTTCTTGTATTTGTACGGGTTTGTCTATTTTTAGTTTGGAGAAATTTTCATCTATTATTCTGTTGAAGATCTGATCAATACTATTCTCTTGAGATTATTCTCCTTCCTCTATTCCTATGATGCATAGGTTTGATCTTTTCATAGTGTCCCACTTTTTCCTGGTTGTTCCACTTTTGTGTATTTTAAAATTTTTCATATTCTTATTTGAGCTTTTTAGTTGCTCTGTGTTATCTTCCAGGTCTGATATTCTTTGTTCTGCTTCCTCCATTCTATTTCTGAGGCTTTTCCCTTTCCGTTTTTCTTGATTGGATGAGTGTTCTATTTCTTTTTTCATTTCATCTTGTGTTTTCTTTAGTACTTCCATTTCCTTTTTGACCTGGAAGATAACACAGAGCAACTAAAAAGCCAGGCATGGTGGTGCACACCTTTAATCCTAACACTTGGGAGGCAGAGGCAGCTGGATCTCTGTGAGTTCAAGGCCAGCCTGGTCTATATTGTGAGCTCTAGGCCAGCTGGGACTAAAGGGAGACCCTGTCTCAAAAAAAAATTTAAAAAAACCTCCCAGGATGTTATGATCCTTGGAAATTTGTCAGAAAGATTGTTTCTCTCTCATCCATTAATGAGGAAAGCATATTACTAGATTGCCTACCTTTGAATTGATTTTTTTTTGAAACATGCACTACATGCTGCTATGTAGTCCTGCCTGGTCTAGAACTCACCATGTAGACCAGAGATCTCTCAGAGATCTTCCTGTCTCTGCCTCCTACATGCTGGGATTAAAAACATTTGCCACCACACCATGCCTCCTTGAATGAATTTGGTCTCTACTATTTTACTTAGATTTCCTGTGAGCAGGCTCAGGCTGCAGCTCCTTGAATGTGCACAGCTTCATCTGATTTCCAAAGCTAAAACAGGGTCAGATCTGGCAAGTAGTTGGACGGGACCTTTAATGAGCATTTACCAATGTCGAACATCAGACTGTCTGAACCTCAGAATGGTGTGCACATCAGACTGTGCCAGTGTCTTTAAACAATGGGGATATTTTCCTTATTTTTTTCTTCTCTGATTTGTCCTAAATAGCATATGACTTTTGATTTCACAATAACTTGCCCCTCAATAATTTAAAGCTGCTATTTTTTGAGGGGTAGTTTTTTTTTGGGGGGGGAGTAGTTTTTTATTCCCTCTGTTTTGAGCTGTGGAGATAGGAGAAAGTGAATGGTGTCAATGCCTCTTATTAAAAGAAGTTGTTAAGCAATACGAGTTGGAGAGAACAACAACAAAAGAACTGGGGAAAAAAAATGACTGAAACAGTCAAGTTCTCCCCAAAACAATTAGCCTCTGCTTTGAAAAAAACTGTGGAAAGACTCAGAAAAAGATGCAAGACATGTATGGCAGAGTGCATGAACTCAGGTGGGGTGGGGGGCATGGAAAAGGAAATGACTCTAAGTTGGATTGAGAAATGATATATGATGTATGAAAAAGTTTAATAAAGATAAAAAATATATTTAAAATTTTTTTCTTTGTTTTAATTTTTAATTCATTTCTGTATGTGTATGAATGTACTGTCTGCATGCAGGTTTGTGCACCCGTGTCGTGCAATGCCGTGGAGGTCAGAAGAGGTGTCGGATTCCCCTGGAATTGGAATTCTCCTGGAATTGGAGTTTCAGACGGGTCTTGGCCACCATGTGGGTGCTGGGGATCAAACCTGGGTCCTCTGTAAGAGTGGTCAGCGCTCTTAACCGCTAGGCCATCTCTCCAGCCCCCACGATAAAAATATAGTTTTTAAAAAGCATGGAAAAATAAAGAGGCTGTTAATGATGTCAGCTGCTACCTGAACCCAGAACTAACTGGCTTCCTTTTCTTCTGAGAGGACACTCAGGGATGTCTAGGGACTGAAGTTGTTGATGATCGTCAGCTGCTACTTGAACCAGAACTAACTGTCTTTCTCTTCTTCTGAGGACACTCAGGGATGTTTAGGAGCTGAAATTACAGAAAGCCTCACTCTGTTCAGCTTTTATTTTTTGCCTGTAGTTTTTTTTAAATTTATTTTATTTTATTCATTTATTTTGCATGTGTATGAATGTACTATCTGCATGTGGGTTTGTGTACCCATGTCGTGCAATGCCACAGAGGTCAGAAGAGGGTGTCGGATTCCCCTGGAACTGGAGTTCTCCTGGAATTGGAGTTTCAGACAGTTCTCGGCCGCCATGTGGGTGCTGGGGATCGAACCCGGGTCCTCTGCAAGAGCAGTCGGCGCTCTTAACCGCTAGGCCATCTCTCCAGCCCCTTGTCTATAGTTTTTAATGTGATCTAAATTTTTTATTTTTCGAAAATTTCATGCATGGGTACCGTTTTTATGTCATGCCCACCCTCCCTCTTCCCTCTCCAACTCTTCCCAAGCCCCCCCCACTTCTGACCTCTTCTTTCATTTGTGTTGCAATAAGTTTTATTCAGTTCCACAAACTGTTCTGAGTGTCTAGTTTCTGTTTTTGTTTTCTCGTGTTTGATGTTCCTTGGTTGTGAGGTCTTTTAAAGAATTGGACACGGGGGCTGGAGAGATGGCTCAGCATTTAAGAGCACTGACGGCTCTTCCAGAGGACCTGGGTTCGATTCCCGGCACCCACATGGTGGTTGAGAACTCCCTTTAAGCCAGCACCTTTAATCCTAGCACTCAGGAGACAGGGAGGTGGATCTCTGCGAGTTCATGGCCAGCCTGGTCTACAGAGTGAGTTCCAGGCCAGCTGGGGTTATAGGGAGCCCCTGTTCAAATAAACAAAAAATAGAAAAAAAAAAAAAAAAAGGAATTCGACAGGGACACCAGTCGTGGTGGCACATGCCTTTAATCTCAGCACTCTAGAGGCAGAGGCAGGCAGATCTCTATTTCTGTGAGATGAAGGTTAGCCCAGTCTACTTAGTGAGTTCCAGGTGGGCTGGGGCTAGGGAGACCCTGTCAGAAAAAAAGAATCAGACATGGACAATCTTAAAGAACCGATTGAACATGTGGGTTCTGTTTATAGTCTGGCTTTATAGAAGAGGGAAGAAGACAGGCAAGGGAAGGACACAAGTTTGGTAGGGGTGACATCTGGAGAAGCTTGGACTCTGTTTTGAAAGCTATGGAGCCATAAAGGCCTAGTGCACTCTGACCATGTTTACAAGCCAGAAAGCAGGCAGAGGGATGACTGGCAGCCCTGTGTTGACCTCAGGTCCAACCAAGTTCACATTCTATGGTGAGTGCGTCTCTTTCTTTTAAAATACTTTATTATTTATTAATTTGTATGTGTACAGATCTGTGTGTATACGCACACATGTGTTTGTGTGTATCTGCATGTGCATGGAGACCAGAAGAGGGTGTCTGATCCAGAGCTGGAGTTACAGGCATTTGCAGGATGCCAGGCTTGTTAACATTGGTGGTGGGATCCCAGCTATGTTCCTCATGATTACAAAGCAAACGCGCTTAACCACTGAGCAATCTCTCCAGCCCATGAGTCCTTTTTCTTACATGGCTAAACAGACTCTGCAGATGTGTTTAAGCCTTTTGAGATGGAGAGAGGACCCCAGGTTATCCTGGTGGGTAGGAGCAATGTCACACCATCCCTGTTAATGGGAGAGGATGGGCAGAGTCAGTGGTGGTAAGGACCAGCTGAGTCAGAGGGATGCAACTGATGGTTTTGAGGATGTTGAGAGACCAGCCACCAAGTTGGCTTCTAGAGTCTGGCAAAGGGCAGGCTGTGGATTCTTTCCTAGAACCTCCGGAGGGAATGCCTGATTAGCTCCTAGACTGTGTGCTGGTGTGGTGCGTTTTGGACTTTCAGCATTGTAAAGTAACAGGTTCACACTGTGCTAAGCCCCTGGGTTTGTGGCCATTTGTTACTGAAGCAGCAGGACTATTAGGTGAAGGGTCATTGAAGCTGAGGGGAGCCAAGCAACAACAAAAAGGAGCTGAAGGGGACCTTGGGGTGGGTGCTGGGGAGGTAGAGACAGGTGGATCGGTGGGGCTTGCTGGCCAGACAGCCTAGTCTAATCAGCAGGCTCCATGCCTGGAAGACTGTCTCAAGAACAGGATGGGTAACACCTGAGGAATGATAGTCCATGTTGTCCTCGATTCCACACACAGCCGCACATGCATGTGCAAGCACACATACGAACACATACACGACATGTGCATACATACATGCACACAAAGAACAGAAGCGTTGCTGAACTACACTATGATCCTCTGTGTCCTCCGCATGCTGCATCTGGGGACCTCTTTTTTTTTTTCTTCTTCTTAATTTCTCTCTCTCTCTCTCTCTTTTTTTTTTTTTTTTTTTTTTTTTTGTCTTTTTGAGACAGGCTCACCCTGTAGCCCCAGCTGTCCTGGAACTCATTATAGACCAGGCTGGCCTTGATCTCACAGATATTTGCCTGCCTCTGCTTCCCAAGTGCTGGGATTAAAGGCGTGCACCACTATGCTTAGTGGACTCCTTTCTTGAGCTGTAGTCCTCTCCATTTGAATTTGCTATCTTCCCAAAATGAGATCTTTGTTCAGCTGAACAAAGCCTCCTGGGACATTTATTCCTGCCTTCTCTTTTCAAGGTCATCTGTAGGGCATTCTCCCAGCTTTTTGATATGCTAAGCAGCCGTAATTGGAAGAAATTTAATAAACAGATATTAAGTTGCTAATAGAAGTGTCAAGACTGGTCTAATAATTGATGAAGATTAACTGTAAATAGGAAGCCATTTCATGCCCCAGTCAGATGAGAAATGGTTCTGCAGCCCCCTTCTGTGACCCAGACGGCTGCTCTCCAGGCAGGAGATCTCGGGCTTCTCTGTTCTTTGCCATTACAGAGCAGCAACAGCAACTCAAGTCAGCCAGAGTGACTTTCAAGGAGCTAGGGCTGCTTGCTGCTTCCGGCCTGCCCTTCCAGGACTCCCTGTCTTCACTTCTCATTTTACCGTAGAGTGCTGGGATTACAGACATACTCTATCATGTCTGGTTTTATGTGAGTTCTTGGGACCCAAATTCAGATCCATATGCTGTACAGCAAGCGCTTTACCCACTGAGGTGTCCCCAGCCGGGCTGATCTCTTTTAAGCTGGGTGCCTTTCTGTCTGGAGAGACACAGGAAGAGAGGCAGGGTAGGGAAAGGGAGTTCCTGGCTCTGCTCTTGGGGCTTGGTGAGCAGGGTGGTATGGGAGAGCTGGCATTGCTCCGTGGCCCTGCCAGCCTCAGGAAATGCTACCCTTTCTTTCTGAAAAATCTTCTCTGAGGAGGACCAGTTAAAACAACAACAAAAGGCCTCAATCAAGCCTTATGGGGCTATTTTAAGGACTAAAGGGAAAGAACTTGGATGGAGAAAAGGAGGCGAGTGGAAATTCTACCCCCTTTCCCAAGAGCCTCAGGGTGCAGCCCCTCGTGCCCTCCGCCCACTCTCCCAGTGTCCCCACCACCACTGGCTGTCCTGAAGCTGGCCTCCACAGCCATGTTCGCCAGATGAACTGCCCTGTCTGAACCTCGCCTTGGGTGGGACCTCTTGAGGATGGAGCTGGGCTGTGTCCTTTGAGTGTTGAATTTGGCAGGCACAGGAGCAGCTCTTTCCAAGTCAAACCACCACCTTTCCGCAGGGAGGGCTGGGCCTGGAATTCACGCTGGGAACTGGCCCTGGGCACAGCCACCTGAGACTGCTAAGGGGACACACTCCTTCTCCACCTCCCCTCCCAGGCCTCCTACTAGTCAGGACTAGGAAGGGGAGAAACTCGTTCAGGAGGCAACCAGAGGAGGTGGGGGTGGGTGGGTAGCTGCAGGAACAGGGAGCCTACACAGCTAGGGGTGAGGGCATCCCTGGCATGGCCAGCTGTTGTCTTGGGCAAATGAAATGTTGTTGGCCAGGCTGTACCACAATGTTCATGCCCAGCTGGAGAATGAAGTCTTGTTTCCCAGCAATCAGCCCTTTTCCAAGAAGGATCTGGAAAGACATTGGCTTCTATTGTTTCTTCATAGCTGTCATAGAATCTGTAGTTTCCAGAGAGATAGTTTACTTCCAAGGACCAGAGAGGATGAACTACAGGTCAGAGATGTGGAGGGACCTTCGACCTCAGTGTCTCACTTGAAAATTGTTGCCAGAGAGTCAAGTCCTCCATGTACCCCCCAGTGCTAATAGCTCAGATCTCTCAGAGCAGGTGTCCAGATGGCGGCCCCACCACATACTGCTGTGTGGTGTGGGGAAGGACTTAGCCTCTCTGTGGAGAGCCCAGCATAGATGAAAGGGAGGTATTGAACATAACCGTTGTAAAGGTTTGAGGGCAAAATGTGTGGGAAAGGGCTTATTCGGCTGATGGCTTAACCATCCCTTGCTCAGATGTCACAGCACTTCACACATAGCTGGTTTCCCACTTTAGCTTCATGATGGTCCTATGGGAGAGTGCGGAGAGCGAGGTGGGTAGAGCGATGTGGAAGCAATTACATTTTACTTTGAAGTTTGAAAGGCTTTGTTGATGGGCATGATGGTATTGGCAGGCCCACATCTGGGACAGGGAAGATGACCCCAGAAGGTTTTAGAGCCATCTTGGGTGTATTTTCTTATTAACTTGCAAAGCTGCTAGGAAACAAAGAACTCCAAGAGGGATTGAGAACCCTGCTCACTTTTATGACACTCTTTTGGGGGTGTCCAGTTGGATGCCCAAGAGCCACTTACACTCTAGGATAGCTGTGGATATGACCTGACACAAAACTGTACACTTACTTAAAACATTATGAATTTAGAAATTTAAAATTATTTTAAATTTATTCATTAATTTATTGTATGTGTCTGTGTGGGGGCATGCATGTGCCACAGTGCATGTGGAGATCAGATCACAATTTGAGGGATCTGTTCTGTCCTACTACATGGGTTCTGGGGATTGAACTCAGGTAGTTAGGCTTGGCAGAAGTCACCTTTACCCACTGAGCCATCTAGCCAGCCCCATATTATGAAATGTCTTTTTTTTTTTTTTTTTGTAACTTGATTGTGGCTGTCCAGCGTGGGGTTGGTAGGTGATAACATCACATCACAATGTCAAGCAGTAGAACACGCCTGCCGGAACCTCCAGAGACAAGTCCTCTGCTTTGGAAAAACCACTTGTCTGTAGTTACCAAACCTGTACAAAGATGAGAGCCATGTAAATAATTTTTTTTATTTTATTCATCTTTTTATTTTTTTTTTTTTTTTCGGTCTTTTCAAGACAGGGTCTCCCTGAAGCCCCAGCTGTCCTGGAACTCACTTTGTAGACCAGGCTGGCCTTGAACTCACAAAGATCTGCCTGCCTCTGCCTCCCAAGTGCTAGGATTAAAGGCGTGCGCCACCACGCCCGGCTTAAATTTATCTTTTATGTGTATGAATGTACTGTCTGCATGTAGGTTGGTGCACCCGTGTTGTGCAATGCCACGGAGGTCAGAAGAGGGCGTCAGATTCCCCTGGAGTTGGAGTTAAGGATGGTTCTCAGCCACCATGTGGGTGATGGGGATCGAACCCAGGTCCTCTGCAAGAGCAGTCGGTGCTCTTAACCGCTAGGCCATCTCTCCAGTGCACCACATAAATAATTTTTTAAAATTTCTTGGGGCTGGAGAGATGGCTCAGCGGTTAAGAGCACTGACTGCTCTTGCAGAGGACTTGGGTTCAATTCCCAGCACTCACCTGGTGGCTGAGAACCGTCTTTAACTCCAGTTCCAGGGGAATCTGACGCCCTCTTCTGACCTCCGCGGCATTGCATGACAAGGGTGCACCAACCTACATGCAGACAGTACACTCATACACATGAGAAGTTAAAAAAAATTCTCATAGTTACATTGAAAAGCTTTTAGAAAACCAAAATTTTACTATATATTAAATCCTCAGGCATTAATAAAAGATTATTTGAATATGTACCCAATATGAAAATTACTGAGATTATTCATAACTTTTTTTGAGCTAGGGACTCGAACTTCAGGATGCACATCATACAGTGAATTTCAAGTGCAAAGCAAGAAAAAAAATATCACTGGATATTCCTGATGTCATTCCAGCTGTAATCCTTGGGTCCTGGAGCAGATTCACAAGCTCAGGAGGGTCCAAGTGTGCTTTAGTCGGTTTCCAATAATGGCATTGCATGTCTGCTTTTATTTTTTATTTTATTTTAATTTTTTTGTTGTTGTGTTTTGTTTTTGGTCTTTTTAAAACAGGGTCTCCTGTAGCCCCAGCTGTCCTGGAACTCGCTCTGTAGACCAGGCTGGCCTTGAACTCACAAAGATCTGCCTCTGCCTCCCAAGTGCTAGGATTAAAGACGTGCGCCACCACGCCCAGCTGCATGTCTGCTTTTAAATGAAACTTTAAATGAACTTAGATTAAAGTTGAGTGCAGTTCCCTGGTCATCCTAGACACACCAAGGCTCAATAGCCACAGTAGCTCGTGGCCATCAGATGGGACTGTGAAGGGGGTGTCGGTTAGGTCAGTTGCTCATTCACTTCTCTTCATGCTGAGACTTCTCTTCAGTAACTGCACTTTGGCAGGAAGTTTTAACGTCACTTATCTACTTTATAAATATTTAGTCCAGTTTCTTAGTCACACAGTGCAGATGATCAGCGTCTCTGCCCTGTCAGGGCTCAAGCAGCATTCCCCAAGTGAAGTATGTCACTCTGACAACAGAGGGTCCCCATGTCAACCATATGCTGAGACAGAACACCTGCGTTCTCTGTTTTCCTGTGCATCGCCTTGGGACACCAGCTGTCTGGCTGCCCTCGAACACCACTCCACCACCCTGCATCTCCTCTACTCTTCCTTAAGCTCTGCAATGGCTTTGGCCCCAAAGTCTCTGGAATTAGTGATCATTTTATTGTTATTTCCCCTTCTCACCCCCTCTGCTTTCCCATAGTCCCTGATCTAGTTCATTGTCTTCAGATTTTGTATTCTGTAGGTTGTCCTTGGAAACAAAATCCACTGGGGGAATAGTTGGGGGTGTGTGTGGCACGGAGAGGCACAGAGACACACACACAGAGAACTGGAGATATGTGTCAACTGGTAGAGCACTTGTCTAGCATGTTTCAGGCCCGGGGTTCAACCCACAGCACCACACAAACCAGGCATGGTAGTGCATACCTACAGTCTCAGCACTCAAAAAGAGAAATGGAACTGAATTCAATCCCCAGCACCCACATGGCAGTTTACAACCATCCTTCAGTCCATTTACAGGGGATCTGATGCCAGCCTCTGTGGACATTACACACATGTGGTACACTTACATACATGGAGGCAAAACACTAGTACACATAAAATAAAATAATAAATTTTAAAAGATGTTGAAAAGGAGACAAAAATTCTGAGTTCAAGGACTGTCATTCCGGTATGGTGGTGCATACCTTTAATCCCAGCACTAGGGAGGCAGAGGCAGGTGGATCTCTGTGAGTTCATGGCCATAGTGAGTTCTAGGCCAGCTGGAACTAGGGAGACCGTGTCTCAAACAAAAAAAAAAAGGACTGTCTGGGCTACCTGTGACCTCTTGTCTCTTACAACAACTTGCACCTATTTTAGGGGTAAAAATACCCAGAAGTCAAAATACTACAAAATAATTCCAACAGATGTACCAGAGACAAGGCAAGTTTTCATCTTAGAGTTTGATCTCACCTTGTCCTCTGACATCACACTGTGCAGAGTTTGCTATAGTCCCCTTCACCTGCAGAGTCTGAGTCAGCACAAAGTCATAAGAACACGTGCTGACATGTGCAGTCATAACAACATGTGCTGACACGTGCAGTCATAAGACTGCATGCTGACATGTGCAGTAATAAGAACGCATGCTGACATGTGCAGTCATAAGATCTCATGCTGACATGTGCGGTCATAACAACATGTGCTGACACGTGCAGTCATAAGAACGCATGCTGACATGTGCAGTCATAAGAACATGTGCTGACATGTGCAGTCATAACAACATGTGCTGACATGTGCAGTCATAAGAACACGTGCTGACATGTGCAGTCATAACATTTGCTGACATGCACAGTCATAAGAACGCATGCTGACATATGCAGTAATAAGAACGCATGCTGACATGCACAGGGTGTTAGTGTTTGCTGGGACTCCCTCCCTCCTCCTTACATCCAGAAACTGAAGTTTCCTCCTGTCTGTCTGGGGGTCATTTCTCACCTGTTTGGGGGCAGGGCTTTAGCCACCTTTCCTCTCTCCACAGCAGCTTCACCTGGCTCCCTTCTGGGTGGTCCATTTTCTTCAAACTTGGTTTTGTTTTCCCTGGACACGTGTTTTGGGCGTCCCTTCCTCCGGCTTCTCCACTGTTCCTCTTTTCCTCTGCCACTTTTTTCCCTTCTTTGGCTACTTTGCTACTTACACTCCAGGCGGGGCTCTGGCCACTCTTGAAGAGAAGCTTGACTCTGACCTGAGACAGGAGACGCTGTATTCTCCCTGTCTTTTTCTCTCTCCCACGTCCCTCTTGAATATGGCTGGAGAAGGCCGTCCAAGGGAGCGGAAGGATTCTTGGCAAACTGTAAGCACTTTCTTTTTTCCTCTGGCCTCTAACTGTATAAACAGGATATTCTAGCACCCTCAAATGTTCTTTTCCACACATGTCCCATGAAGAACGCATTTAAATGAGGAAGTCTAGAATGTTCCTCTCCAAACTCTCCTGGTCTTCGAGGTAGAGCTGACCTCTGCTGTGGGGGATGGGGGCCGAAGTCCTCTGCTGTGGGGGGTGGGGGCCGGAGTCCTCTGCTGGGGGGGGGGGTTGAAGTCCTCTGGATGTTTATCATCGCCTAGGTTCAGTTTCCAGACTCCTTTTCATTGGTTTCATTCCAAGAAATTCCAACACCATTTTATAAGCTAGGAGGTAACTCATATTCCACCTAGAGTTGGCTAGGGGTGTGTCTGCTGGCTCACTGGAGGGTCACAAGTAAGTCACTGGCAAGTCTGCTGTCTTCCCCTGTCCCAGGGGCTCATGTGACCCCCACAACCAGGATCACAGGGCCCATATGGGGTGCTGGGATGATGTTCAAATTAGTTATTTTATTATTATTATTATTATTATTATTATTATTATTATTATTTTGGTATTTTTGAGACAGGGTCTCCCTGTAGCCCCAACTGGCCTAGAACTCACTCTGTAGACCAGGCCGACATTGAACTCACAGAGATCTGCCTGCCTCTGCCTCCCGAATTTGTGTGCCACCAAGCCTGGCCAAATTAGTTTTTGTTTTATTTTGTTTTGTTTTGTTTTGTTTTTGTCTTTTTGACACAGGGTCTCCCTGTAGCCTCAGCTGTCCTGGAACTCACTCTGTAGACTCAAAAAGATCCACCTGCCTCTGCCTCTCAAGTGCTAGGATTAAAGGCGTGCACCACTACACCCAGCCAAAAGAAACTATATTTTTAGAGTTTTATGTTCTCAGAAAGAGTGGATGTAACATAGACACTCTCATCTAATCCTCAGCCCACAAACTCACAACCTCCTCCATTATCCAGCCCCCACCTCATGGTGTGGTCCTTATGGCTGATGAGACCTCACTGACTGACTCATAATTGTTACTGGAGATAGCTGCCGTATTCTGGAATGTTCTAAGCTTGTCTCTTAGAGCAACGGAGTACTCTCAGAAAGACTCTGGGATCAGAGGGCCCCATTCCTACCATCCAGCCTGGCACTTCCCACCACCCTCTTCTCTGGGCCACTTTGCTTGCCATACCTCTTCCATCATGACATCCCTCCTGTGCTGGATAGCTTTAGTGTCAACTTGACACACCTGGGTTGAGGGAGCCTCAATTGGGGAATTGGCTCCATTGGATTGGCCTGTGGCCACGTCTGTGGAGTATTGTCTTGATTGTCAAGCAGTGTGGGAGGGCCCAGCCCACTATGGGTGGTGCCACCCTGGGCAGGTTGTTGTGTACAGTATAAGAGGGCAGGCTGGGCACGGGCCAGGGGAGCAAGCCACTGAACAGCATTCCTCCATGGCCTGTGCCTCAGCTCCTGCCTCCAGGTTCCTGCCCTGAGTTCCTGTCTTGGGCTCCCTAAGTGATGAACTGTGACTCAGGAGATGCAAGCTGAATAAACCCTTTCCTCCCCAAGTTGGTGTCGGTCAGAGTGTTTTGTCACAGCAATGGAAGACAAACCAGAACACCTCCTCAACCCATCACCCAGACACAGTGGGAAGGCCTTTGTCCCTCTGATCCTGGCTTGTGCCCCACCAATTACACAGCCTCTGAAAGCCTGTTTTTTCCCCAGGAATTTTGCTATTTCTCAGCCAGTGTTCAACACGAAGAAATATTTTTGGAGATGTGAAGCAGGTAGAGGAAGCTGTTGAGCCCTCAGCTGGGGCGGGGGTTGGGGGAGTGGAGTGTGTTTACGGAGTAAACCTGGGAGAGGCCTATAATAAGTTATTGGAGTGTTTAGGGTCAAAGCCTAAGCTCTTGTTCTCCAAAGCTCCACCCATCCACGTGACCCCCATGTAGCAATGAAAGCAGAGATGGACTCCGTGTGGTCACATTGGGAAGAGAAACACAAAGAAGGTCCAGTGCCCCCCAAGTCCAGCTTCCAGATCCTGACATAAGGTTTAGGTTCAAGTAGAGGATAAGAGGCATGAACAGCTAAGCAGCCCTGGTCAGGGCTGGTCCCAGCTTCGTCACTGTCTCTGCTCCAGTGTCTCCTGCAAGGTGTCTGACAAGCTGTCAGAACTGTGTGAAATCTCTTCCTGGGAGACACACTCCCTGCTGCCTGGCACAGGCTTTAGATTTTCCCTCTGCCCTGTATGGGATTCTTGGGAAATTGTGATTTCTCGTCTCAATAGTCCAACAGCTGTTTTGCTCAAGATTCCAAGGAGGTCTACACAGTAACTGATCAACACAACCCTCACCCCAAGTTTATCAGATGAAAAATCTAGAGCATCTGCCTCTAGATGCCCTCTGCTCCTGTCTTAGTGGCTCGTAGCTTTGTTGTGCTGTTCAGCCCCTCCCTTTAGCCTCTGCACCTCTTGCAAACTGCATTGGGGGCCAGGCATAGATACGCACCAGAGGCCCATCTCTCGGGTGATCCTAGAGACTGAAGCCAATAACACCAAGCATCCCAGTCATCCTCACGCCTCACCAAAGTTATGAAAGTTGAAGGGGACCAGTTGACAGGAGCAAGGGGATCTGCAGGACTGGGAGGGGGACAGTAGGCCTCCTGGGGTGACTGTGCTCAAAATACATTATACACATCCATGAAATACATCTGTGAAGGTGTCTGTGCTGGGTAGCTTTAGTGTCAACTTGACACACCTGGGTTGAGGGAGCCTCAATTGGGGAATTGGCTCCATTGGATTGGCCTGTGGCAACATCTGTGGAGTATTGTCTTGATGGTCGAGCAGTGTGGGAGGGCCCAGCCCACAATTAGTAGTGCCACCCTGGGCAGGTTGTTGTGTTTTGTATAATATTGCAGGCTGTGCTTGTGCCAGGTGAGCAAGCCATTGAACAGCATTCCTCCATGGCCTGTGCTTCAGCTCCTGCCTCCAGGTTCCTGCCCTGAGTTCCTGTCTTGGGCTCCCTAAGTGATAAATTGTGACCCAGGAGATGTAAGCTGAATAAACCCTTTCCTCCCCAAGTTGGTGTTGGTCAGAGTGTTTTGTCACAGCAATGGAAGACAAACCAGAACAGTGTCATAATGAAAACCAGTGTTATGTATAATGTATGATAATAAAAAACTAGTGGTGCTGGGCTTGGTGGCACATGCTTTTAATCCCAGCACTTGGGAGGCAGAAGCAGGCAGATCTCTGTGAATTCAAGGCCAGCCTGGTCTGCATAGCAAGTTCCAGGCTACAGGAAGATCCTGTCTCAAAAACACCAAACAAAACAAAACAAAACAAAATAAAACAAAACTAGTGGCTTCTTTTGGGGATAGTATATATTGTTTAATATATGAGTTGAAAATCCATTTTATGAAATCTCATGAGATAATCCAGTGATAGCTAATGCTGGTTTTTCATTGCCACATGAAGTATTTAGTGTTTTCTACTTCTCATTAATAAGAATAATATTCTAGCTTCTGGCCTCAGTAGCTTTTAGAAGAATATACCTTTCCCTCATTAAATGCAAAAGAAAAGTTAAATCATACTGTATTTTAGTAGATGATGAATTTCCAATTGTATTTAGCTTTTTATGATTAAAACATTCAAAATTGGCACCATTATGTAGATTTAGTCAATTATGTGACAACTTAATCCAGAATCAATTTATTAAACATGAAGAGCCTCAAGGTCATAAGAACAAGGTTTTGTGGGGTGTTTTGAGACAGCATCTTGCTATATAGCCCAAAGTGGCTTTGAACTTCTCATTTTCCTGAGTGCTAGAATTGTAGGTGTGTACCATAATTCCTGGCTTAGTTTCTTGAATGTATTAAGATGAATATTTAATATATTTTTGCATACAATTTTTTTTTTGTCTTTTTGAGACAGGGTCTCTCTGTAGCACTGGCTGTCCTGGAACTTGCTATTTAGACCAGGCTAGCCTTGAACTCACAGAGATCCACCTGCCTCTGCCTCCCAGGTGCTAGGATTAAAGGTGTGCCCTACCAGGCCTGGCACAATTTATTTTTAATTATGTTTAAATGTGTGTACGTGCAAGTGTGTGCAGTAACCACAGTGGCCAGAAGAGAGAGTCAGATCCCCTGAGTAAAAGTTACAAGCAGTGGTGAGTCAACTGATGTGGGTACTGAGAACTCAACTCAGTTCTGCTGGAAGAAGAACAAGTTCTCTTAGCCACTGAGCCATCTCTCTAGCCCCTGTATTTAATATATTTTAAGTGTATGATAGAATGATTGATAAAATAATTTCACAACTAAGTTAAAAGTGTTAATATGAAAGTTAATATGAAATAGAAAAATAGAAATTCAAAGAAGAAAGGAAAGATAAAATTTCCCAATGGTTAAAAAAAAGAGCTTATTCATACATTTTAAATTGGATGGCAAGGGGCATAAAATTCTTATGAGCTTCAAATTCTTTTAAATATTTTATTAAAGACTGATGGTTTTATGTCTAAATGTCAATATTTGCAGGAAAATATTTTATCCTTTTTAATCACTTAAATTTATGATGAAAACTTTTAGCTCTGAAATTAAATGTGACAGGGTACATTGCATTTCAAAATTCCTTTTAAAAAAGATTTATTTTTAGGGGCTGGAGAGATAGCCTAGTGGTTAAGAGCACTGACTACTCTTGCAGAGGACCCGGGTTTGATCCCCAGCACCCACATGGCAGCTGAGAACCATCTGTAACTCCATTTCCAGGAGAACTCCAGTTCCAGGGGAATCCGAGACCCTCTGCTGACCTCCGAGGCATTGCAGGACACGGTGCACAAACCTACATGCAGACAGTACATTCATACACATACAAAAATAAATAAAATAAAAAAGATTTATTTTTAATTAGGTTTATGTGTGTGTCTGTCTATGTGTGTGTCTGTCTATGTGTGCTTCTATGTGTGGGTATGTCTATGTGTGTGTCTATGTGTGTGTGTGTCTATGTGTGTGTCTGTCTATGTGTGGGTATGTCTATGTGTGTGTCTGTCTATGTGTGCGTCTGTCTATGTGTGAGTATGTCTATGTGTGGGTATGTTTAGGTATTGGATCTCCCAGGGGATGGGGTTGTGAACTGCTCAATATGGTTGCTGGGAATTGATCTTGGATCCTCTGGAAGAGCATACCTGCTCTTACCAGCTGAGCCATCTCTCCATCTCTCGAAATTCCTTTTTAAGATGCACATACAAGCCAACATTTGCAGATCACTAAACCACAGAAGGGCCGCAATGTCAAAGACAGATGGCACTGTCCTGCCCTTGCCACCTCCCCTGTCCATGGCCAAGTTCACGTAGAGACTCTGTATCTGACCAGCAGCCTCCAGGCAGTCTGCACATAGAATTGCTGCTTTGTCTTTAGCTTGCTGCTTATCAGTAACAATAAGGGACTGATGTCACAGTTATATTGAATGAAAAATAGAACTATAGTACTGAGATGGAACTGAGGGGTAGAGGGCTTGCCTAGCATGGTTGAGTCCCTGGTTTGGATCCTTAGTAATGTAAACAAGCAAGCAAGCCACCAGAGCAATGGCACGTAACAGATATTTCAGGTCACCTTTCCTGGATTTGCCAGACAGCTCTGTTCATTGCCTAGCTCCTCTTGCTCTGTTCATTGCCTAGCTCCTCTTGCTCTGTTCATTGCCTAGCTCCTCTTGCTCTGTTCATTGCCTAGCTCCTCTTGCTCTCATCCATCTGCTATCTGCCATGTCTCTGTTCCCCATGACCTCTCAGCCTCCTGGGTGCAAGTCTGGGCTTAGTCTGAAAGGCTAGAAGGCCCTGGCAGGTTTCTGGGGGAGAAGAAAGCATGCAAGGCCACTTGTAGGCCTCAGTCAGCTCTGAGATGCCATCTCTTCCACATGCCAGGACAGAATAAGTCGCAGGGCGCGTCCTGGTCTTGGTCTCTCTTTTCTTTTTAAAAATTATTTTCAGTGTATGAGTGTATTGCTTGCAGGTGTGTTAGTGCACCTGTGTCGTGCAGTGCCTGTGGAGGCCAGAAGAGGGTGTCAGATTCCCCTAGAACTGGAATTATGGATGGTCATTAACCACCATGTGGGTGCTAGGAATAGAACCTGGGTCCTCTGCAAGAGCAACCAGTGTTCTTTAACCACTGAGCCATCTCTTCAGCTCCCCCCTTTTTTAAAATTTATTTTTATTTTATGTATGTTTTATCTGCATGTTTGTAAATGCACCAATGTCACTCAATGCCTGAGGAGGCTAGAAAAGGATACTGAGTCCCCTGGAACTGGATTTACAGATTGTTATTAGCTGCAATGTGGGTGCTGGGAATCGAACCTGGGTCCTCTGCAAGGGCAGACAGTGTTCTTAAGTGCCAAGTCACCTGTCCAGCACTATGGTCTCCATCTCTTAATGGGAGAAGCTGCAAAGTTACACTTCCAGGAAGGAAGAACATGCCTTGCCTGTAACTGTACAGAGAGAGCTGAATACCTGGGAGCTTTGGTCTGGGCTGCTGTATCAGTCACGTTAGCGATGAAGTCATGATGGTTGGCTGAGATGATCAGGTTGACTTTAGGGTTTGAGTCAATTTTGTTTGTTTGTATGTTTTTTTTTTTTTTGAGACAGGGTTTCCCTTTAGTCCCAGCTGGCCTGGAGCTCACTATGTAGACAAGGTGGGCCTCGAACTCAAAAAGATCCACCTGCCTCTGCCTCCCAAGTGCTAGGATTAAAGGTGTGCTCCACCACTCCCGGCTTTGGGAAAGGGGACTTCTACCCAATAGGAGAAGGTGGACTGGAACTTGAGGTGACCCCCACCATGTGTGTTATAGATATTCTGTTACCATCCTCATACTGCAGGAATAGCTTAAGCTCAGAGAGAAGAGGTCAATGAAGGGCCACTCTGCGGCCTACAGGTGCCTGGGCTCAAGCCTGCGAATCTCCACCCCCTCCACTCTCCTCCTCCTCTGCGTGTCTCCTCATGGGTCTTTATGGCATCTAAAAGGAAATTATTTAGTGTGTGTGTGTGTGTGTGTGTGTGTGTGTGTGTATGTGTGTGTGTATGTGTGTGTGTGTGTGTATGCCCATGTGCACACATTAAAACCAGAGGTCTTCCCGGTGTTTTCCTCAATTGCTCTCCACTTTACTTATTTAGTTTTTTGCGGGGGGTACTTTTTTGAGACAGGGTCTCCCTGTAGCCCCTACTGGCCATCCTGGCTTAGCACCACCCACCCCCAGATACGCAGGACACTTAGATAACCTACAGTTGGGCAAAATCATCAGATACAAGCCTGTCTTGTAAACAAGTGTTGAATATCTCATGCAATTTATAGAATTCTACACCAAACATCACAACAGAATGGATGCATGGAGATGGTTTATGTCACCTCAAACTATCCTAAGTCAGGCACTGTCTTCGTTCCACCAAAGAGTAGCAGTGACCCACCAGCTCTGGTTGGCTCCTTAATGAAACACTGATCATGGGGACTCTTGTGGACACAGATGACAGAGGGAGCCTTTAAGCAGAGACACAGAGGCCACAAGAATAGAAGTACTGAGTAAGGGGACACGGGTGGCGCCTTCCACAGGACACTTCTGTGATTCACTCGCTGGAAGCTTCATGGAAGGGGCTTGTTAATCAGTTTTTACTGTCAACTTGACATAACCTGGGGAGGGTTTTTATTATTTGTTTATTGAGAATTTCATATATTATTAGTACTGTAGTTACATTATTTCCACCCCTTTTATAACTCCCCCAGTTCTTCCCACGTTCTCTCCATTTGCTCTCAATTTTGTGACTTCTTTATTATTGTATACCCATTATATATAATTATATATATATAATATATAATATTATATATATATATATAATATATAATTTTTTTTCTGCTGAATCTATGACCACTTGGATAACCTATCAGGGACCTTATCCCTGGAAAATGCTGTCTCTTTCTTCCTCAGAAGCCATCGATTGCCTATAGCTCTACATCTATAAACAAGACCTTGTGAACTTTCCCTCTCCACATTGACCTGTCAATTGGTACTGTCAATATGCAGGTGTTGTTTAGGCAACCATAATTGTTGTGATTTCATGGATACAGCTTCCCTGCCATGTCTAGAAGACACTATTTAGCAGCAGACATCCTGGTCTCTGGCTCTTACAATCTTTCCATCCTCTCTTCCATGATGTTCTCTGATGTAGGGATTGCATTGTAGATGTGTCACTTAAGGTTGGGACCCCACAGTTACTTATTTGCATTTTGACCAGTCATGGAACTTTGTAATAGTCTCCATCTGTTGCAAGAAGAAGCGTCTTTGCTGAGTGGTGAGAGCTGCACTGTGCTGGATAGCGTTAGTGTCAACTTGACGCAACTGGGTCGAGGGAGCCTCAGTTGGGGAATTGGCGCCATCGGACTGGCCTGTGGCCACGTCTTGGAGTATTGTCTTGATTGTTGAGCAAGGTGGGAGGGCCCAGCACACTGTGGGTGGTGCCACCCCAGGCAGGTCGTTATGTACAGTATAAGAAAGCAGGCTGGGCATGAGCCAGGGGAGCAAGCCAGAAAGCAGCATTCCTCCATGGCCTGTGCTTCAGCTCCTGCCTCCAGGTTCCTGCCCTGAGTTCCTACCTTGGGCTCCCTTGGTTATAAACTGTGACCCAGGAGATGTGAGTTGAATAAACCTTTTCCTCCCCAAGTTGGTAGTGGTCAGTGTGTTTTGTCACAGCAACTGAAGAATAACTAGAATATGGACTTAAATGTGGATATAAGAATTTAGGATACAGTAAGAAATTACATTGGTTTAGGAAAGTGGTAAGGTCTATAACTTCTCCAGCCACAGGCTTTTGTCTTTTTATAGTACGAGTGTATTTACCTCCAGTGAGGTAGCTGTTAGTTACTCCAAGATAAAAATGCCACTTTTGCATGGGAAGAGAGTCTTAATGAGGAATGTCTTGATCACATTGATCCATAGGCACACCTGTGGGGATTGTGTTGGTAACTGATATAGGAAGACCCAGCCCATAGTGGGTAGCACGTTCCCTAGGCAGGGCCATGAACTGTATAGGAGTGAAGAAAGCTAGCAAGCAAGCACGTCTCATGCATTCTCTCCCTGCTCTTGGCTGTGGGTGTGGTGTTCCTAGCTGTTTGAGTTCCTGTCCTGACTTCCCTAGGTGATGGACTGTAAACATGGAAGGGACTGAGCAGTAAGTGACTCATTTATGAAGGAGATTTGGTCAAATGACCACACGTAGCTCAAGGGAGCCCAGGAAATGTAGTTTCTAACACCGCTGCTAAAATGTGGAGTCTTTACAGGAGAAATAACGGGGTAGTGGTTGTTGAGATATGGTCCTCTGCATTTGGGAGGATAGCTCAGGTGGAAGAAGGCTTGCCTAGCAAGTATAAGAACTCGAGTTAATGCCCCACATTAAAAAAAAAAAGCTGGGCATGGTGGCACACATGTAACCTAATGCCAGGGAGGTAGAGACAGGCAGATCCCCGGGGCTTGCTGGCCAGTCAGTCCAGACTTCCTGGAGAGCTCCAAGCCAAGTGAGACCAGGTCTCAAAAAACAAGGTAGATGGCACTTGAAGAATGACAACTGGGGCTGTGCTTTTACAGCCACACGCATGAGCAGCCACACACACGAGTGCACACACACGCACACACATATGCACACACGCACACATGCACACGGATGGTCCTCTGGCGGAAGACTGATAACCCTTCTAGCCTTGTGTTGGCTAGCACTTAGTTTCAAAGTACACCTAAATAGTTAAGATATCATTAGCACATTCGATTTCTCAGAAATGCAATTAATATCTTCTCACAGAAGCCACTAATCATTTCATTCTTCTCAGATACAACATGTGGAGGAATAATATTTGAAATTGTAATTGGGGTGCCTTCATTGCCTCTAATTTATTCTAATCGGCAGTCTCTCTGCTGCTAAAATTAGACCACGAGGCTGAGGCTTATCTCCTCAGAACTGACTGAAATGTGGAGATTGAGGGAGCCAGTGCTCAGCTTCATTATGAGACAGGCATTTGGAGCCCAAGGCAGAGTCAGTGACTCTGAGCGATAAGGCTTTTGAAGTTCTAGACTGTGTGGCAATCCGAACCCCAAAGCATGTAGCCTAAACACCAATTTCTAAAGGACTGTGTGATGAGGAGACAAGCTGTTTTCTTGACCCATATGTGGGGATGCATGTCTACAATCCCAGCAACAGGAAGGCTGAGGCAGGAGGATCCAGAGTTCTAGGCCTGCCTGGGTTACAGAATGGGACCCTGGTTCAAAAAACCAAAATAACCAAAGCAAACAAAGATGAGAGATAGAAGATAGATAGGTAGGCAGGTAGGTAGGTAGATAGGTAGGTAGGTAGATAGATAGATAGATAGATAGATAGATAGATAGATAGATAGATAGATAAACAAAGACAGAGGGTAGGAGGGAGAGACGGGAGGAAGGGGAAATGAAGAAGGAAAAGGAGGGGGAGGGAAAGGAAGAGAAGGAACGAAGGAAGGAGGAAAGGAAGGAGAGAAAGAAGAAGGGAAGGAGGGAAGGAAGGAGGGAAAGACAGAGGGAAGGAAGGAGGGAAGGAGGGAGGGAAGAAAGAAGGGAAGGAAGGAGGGAAGGAAGGAGGCAAGGATACTTTCTGACCCAAAAGAAAATAAGCTCTGTAGGAGAGGCTGGGAGGAGGGTCAGAGAGCTAGAAAGGGGAAGAGGCAGTTGGGAAAAGTGTTGTTCAGAGCTCTGACCAGGAATCCCTTCCCTTTGTCCTGGGACGGTCTCTTGGAAGGCAGAAGACATCTTGGCGAAGTTGTAGTGGGCAGCAGAGCCACCCCAGCTGGTCCACGTCCCAGTTTTCCCCGTATTAACCTTACAACTCGGACAACCTCCGCATTTCCAGTTTTGTAAGGTGGAACTCATCATGGTCATAGTATCTACTTCATGTCATTAATCTGAGGGTTCAGTGGGGGTCTCCCTCCAGCAACACACATGCTGAAGTTGAGTGGATACATCCACATAAAATGCTGGCCACCTGGTGCACGACAGATACTGAATGTGACTGTACTTACTAATATCCAAAAGAAGAAGTTGTTACGTAGTTTCATTTCCTCTCTGACTTTTCAAATCATGAATACCTAGTATATCTTCCACATTTTTACACTTTAAAAATTTAGAGGTGGGGATGGTGGCACACACCTTCAGTCCCAGCATTCAGGAAGCACTCAGGTAGATCTCTGTGAGTCAAGGCCAGCCTGGTCTACATTAGGGCGTTCCAGGATAGCTGGGGCTACAGGGAAACCCTGCCTCAAAAAAAGAGCAAAAAAAAAAATTTTTTTTTACACTTGAAAAGTGTAAAATAGTTAATTATGGCTGGGGGAGTACTTCAGTGGAAGAGCATGTTTGAATCCCTGGGTTCAAACCCTTATGTTGAAAATAATTTATATGGGCTGGAGAGGTGGCCTAGCGGTTAAGAGCGCCGACCGCTCTTACAGAGGACCCAGGTTCGATCCCCAGCACCCACATGGCGGCCAAGAGCCGTCTGAAACTCCAGTTCCAGGAGAACTCCGGTTCCAGGGGAATCTGACACCCTCTTCTGACCTCCGCGGCATTGCACGACACGGGTGCACAAACTTGCATGCAGACAGTACATTCATACACATATAGAAATAAAATTAAAAAAAAAAAGAAAATAATTTATATTAAGTAAAGCTGTTCAAAACATGTAAAACTTTATTTATTTATTTATTTATTTATTTATTTATTTATTTATTTATTTAATCTTTTTAAGGCAGGGTTTCCCAGTAGCCTCAGCTGGCCTAGAGCTTGCTATGTAGAACCAGGCTGCCCTCAGTCTCACAGACAGAGAGATCTGCCTGTCTTTGCCTCCTGAATGGTAGGATTAAAGGTGCGTGCCACCATGCCAGGCTAACTTTTAAAAAAATTTTATGAGACAAAGTCTGGCCATATAGACCAGGCTGGTGGTCTCAAACTCATGATCCTTCTGCCTCAACCTCCTGAGGGCTGGAATTACAGGTATGCACCATTACGCCTGGTAGGAAAAAAAATTCTTTAATTGCAAAAAAAAAAAAAGCACCAAGATTACAAAAAAATTGTAAGGGCTACATGAGATATCTTGTGGGAATCGTAGACTCACATCAACGAGATTAAGTAAAAATTAACATTCAATCGCCTTTAATCCTAGCACTTGGGAGGCAGAGGCAGGTGGATCTTTGTGAGTTCAAGGCCACCCTGGTGTACAGATTAAGTTCCAGGCCAGCTGGGGCTACAGGGAGAGCCTGTCTTGAAAAGACACACAAAAAAAATTAACATTCAAAAATAAATCCAGGGGCCGGATAGATGGCTCAGGGGTTAAAAGCAATGGCTGGTCTTGCAGAGGACTCTGATTCGCCTGTTTCTAGCACCCACATGGCAGTTAACAACAGTCTTTAACTACAGTTCGAGGGGATCTGACACCATCTTTTGACCTTTATTGGTATTGCACGCATGTGGTGCACTTACATATGGGCAAAACATTCATACACATAAAATAAACATAAATACCCTTCCTTGTTTTGTCTTTTTGAGACAGGATCTCCCTGTACCCCTACCTGGCCTGGAACTCCTTATGTAGACCAGGCTGGCTTGGATCTTAGAGAGATCTGCCTTCCTCTGCCTCCCCAGTACTGGGACTAAAGGCATGCACCACCACGTCCAGATTAAAAATAAATAAATCTTTCATGAAAGGAGAAATCCACAAAAAAAAGAAAGGAGAAATCCAGTCTTGTAAGCAGTTGACACATACCCATTCACTGCCATTAACAACACTTCCCTGTGACAAGGTATGGGTGTTTCTCCCCACATAGCTACCTGCAGAGCCACTGAGTTGAGATATTATGGGAAAACTCCTCCCCAAAACCTGATGGGAAACACCTGAGGGGAGGATTTCCACAAGCACAGAGTTAACCCAGACAATTTGAAAAGGACTGAGTCATTCACTCTGTCTTGACATTGTTATTGCCCCTAAGCCTGGGGGGGGGGGGTGGGTGTACATCCAGACAGGAACGAATGGTGTGGATTTAAGGTACAATCCCAGGGCTTTATGTGGAGTGGCTAGCCCCTTCCTGCTAGGAATGCAGTCCCTTCCTCTGAGCCTCACACACTCATGGGCACACACGCACACATGCCCTGTACTCCTCATCCCATCTGTTCTGGTTGCCATAGCAACCCTGTAGCCAAGTTTCCAGCTGAATAGTTTTACCAGACAGCAGTATATTTCCGTGCTTTGCCCTCACTGGATGGTGCTGCGACCCACCAGAGAATGACCTTGACTGAGAGCCATGGGAAAGGTGCTTGAAAGTGGGCAGCGAGTGACTCTGGGAGGAAGGCTGCATGTATTTGTATTTGGGTGGCTTAGCAGGGGAGCCTTTTTTCTGGACAGCCAGGGCTGGGTGTTGAAGGAGGTTGGGTGTCTGCCTGCAAATAGGTGCTCTCTTTCTGTCTTATGGCTGGCAAGCCTTGAACTGAACAGAAAATCTCCATTTCTTCTCAAAGAAAACATGCTAGGGAGATGGCCCAGAGGGTAATGCTGTACAAGAATGAGGATCAGAATTCAGATCCCGTCCACCCATGTAAATGCCAGGCAGGTGTGGCAGCCTACCTGGAATCTCGGTGCTCAGGAGGTAGAGAAAGGGGGTCCTCAGAGGACGCTGACTAGCTAGATTAGCCACATCAGTGAGCTCTGGGTTACTTCCCATTATGACTCAACTGGACCCTGAGGGTAGATTTAATGCTTACCTGGGAGGCCATCAGGCCCCACCAAAGCTCAGAGACTTGCTTAGTTTCTTTAGAGAGCAAAGATCAGCATTATCTAAGAAATTACGAGGTCAAGGTTAAGGTAGGCTAACTTGAAGCTTCTCACTCAAAGTCTTTTCCCTTAACAGTATGTTATCAAGACCCCAGTAACAATTCTTCAGTAGTGAAATTGTATTTATGGGAAAAATATAAACTTTGTGATGAAGCCTAAGTGATATCATAGGAAATTTATACTATTTATTAGATAACTTAAAAGGACTTAAAATAGCTGGGTGTGGTGGTACACACTTTTAGTCCTGACACTCAGGAGGCAGAAGCAGGCAGATCTCTGAGATTGAGGCTAACTTGGTCTACAGAGTGAGTTCCATGCCAGCTGAGCTATAGGGAGACTCTGTCTCAAAACCAACCAACCAACCAACCAACCAACCAACCAACAAACCAAAACAACAATAAAAAATCCAAAAGACTTAAAAATAAAAAGCTCTCTATTCAAGAAGGTAGAAAAAAATCCCAGCAAGGTCATCCCAAACACTTTTAAGACACAGGGATCAAATCTTGGCTCTGTTATTTACGTTGCCCAGGAGACTTTTGGTCAAGTTAATTCACTTCTCTAAACCTTAGTTTCTTCAATTGTAAAACAAGTATCATAGTTAGGCATGGCAATCCCAGCATTCCAGAGGCTGAGCAAGAGGGTCAAGAGTTGAAGGCAAGCCTGAGGAGACCCTGTCTCAGAAAACAAACAAACCAGGTGCTGGAGACATGGTATAGTGGTTAAGAACACTGGCTGCTCTTGCAGGAGACCTGAGTTTGGTTCCCAGCACCCACATGGTGACTACAGTTCCACGGGATCTGATGCCCTTTTCTGGCCTTCACAGGCATCACATGCATGAGTAAACTTACATGCAGGTAGGTAAAACACTCATACATATAAGTTATATATATATATATATATANTTTTTTTATCTTTTTGAGACAGGGTCTCCCTGTATCCCCAGCTGTCCTGGAACTCACTCTGTAGACCAGGCTGGCCTTGAACTCACAAAGATCCGCCTGCCTCTGCCTCCAGAGTGCTAGGATTAAAGGCGTGCGCCACCATGCCTGGCTTTCTTTTACTTCTTATATATATGAGTGTACTCTCTGCATGTAGGTCGGTGCACCGTGTCATGCAATGCTGCCGAGATCAGAAGTTCCCCTGGAACTGGAGTTAAAGATGGTTCTTAGCTGCCATGTGGGTGCTGGGAATCGAACCCAGGTCCTCTGTGAGAGCAGTTAGCACTCTTAACTGCTGAGCCATCTCTCCAGCCCCCCATTCTGTCATTTATATTGAGGTCTACTGAGTCAAGTTAATGTACCCAGATGTCCCTCAGTACAAGTTCATCCACTGTGCTTTAATCACTCCCTTAAAGATCAGCTCTCCCTCACCCAGCAGTAGTCAGCTATCAATAGTTCTTTGGCTAAGATTGGCGTCTGCTGCCCATTTCCACAGTTCTATGCTGAATCTTTGACTGCTTGAGTTTGCATGGGTCTTGTGCATGCTGACATCATTGCTGTAGGTTCATATGAGCAGGGTCCTAGGAGACTGTAAGACTTTATTTCCATATGGTAATGCACCACTTCCCCTGGCTCTTAGAATCTTTCCATCTTTCTCTTCCACAATGGTCCCTGAGCCCTGGGTGGGTTTAATATTGGAGTCCTGTCCAAGGACCTACTCTGCAGACTCTTATTCTGTATCTTTGTGACCTTTTGTGTTCATTGCCTTCTGTTACATGAGGGAGTCTCATTGATAAGATTTGAGGGATGTATTAGTAGTCTCTCTACCCCTTTTTTTTTATTATTTATCTTTGTATGTGTATGAATGTACTGTCTGCACGCAGGTCTGTGCACCCATGTCGTGCAATGCCGCGGAGGTCAGAAGAGGGTCTCGGATTCCCCTGGAACTGGAGTTCTCCTGGAATTGGAGTTTCAGACGGTTCTTAGCCGCCGTGTGGGTGCTGGGGATCGAACCCGGGTCCTCTGCAAGAGCAGTCGGCGCTCTTAACCGCTAGGCTATCTCTCCAGTCCCTACCCCTTGTTTTCTACTATGTTCCATGAGCCTTAGGTGAGGAGATTCCATTGTAGATGTGTTACCGAGGGTTGGGCGTTTCACAGACACCTATTCTCTGTGTGTGACCAGTTGCGGAACTCCATGATAAGACTGTCTTTGTTGCAAAAGAAGCTTCTTTGATGAGTGATGACTGGCATATTTGTTTGTAAATGTAGGTATCAGGGGTGAAATGGGGGGAAATAGGGGGTATTTTAACCACTGACGGAGGAGGGAAGTTTAGATAGAAGAGAGAAAAGAGAGATAAATAATATTTACCTGGTGTGAAAAACCAGAGGGAAACGTATTAGTTAAAAAGCCTAATGAAAAATTACACATGCACTATCTCTACATGTGTATAGATGAAGGTTATATAACAAGAAAAAGTACCAGAGAGGAGAAACCTCCCTTTGAGTTATTGGCTAGGGTAGGTCAAGAGACTCCCAAAATTACAAAGACTATTGCCACAGCTCTTTTGCTGTTGTCGTTCTTTTCTTTTTTAAAATTTATTGTTTTATATCTTTTTTATACAAGATTGTTACAAATCAAATCTAGACCCGTGTCCCCGTCCCTACCCTCCCACCCCACCACCACAACTCTTGATTACCTCCCGGAACTTGAAGATAAGACCCAATTGCTGAAGACAGGACATACTTCAAACCTGGGACTTGGAGCAGTGGAGCAGGAAGTGATCTGGAACCCCTCCTTGAAGGCTAGCTTTCCTAGTTTTGGAAGACGCTATAAAACTGCTAAGGGAAAACATCAATCAATAGTCCAACCCCAGCTTTAAGGCTTAAAAACCACAACAATGACCAGCACAACAAACTACATTGGGGCAGTAGTGGCACTTTTATCTTGGGGGTAATCAACAGCTACCTAATTGGACCTAAAGCCCACTTGGAAGGGAACTCATGTATGTAAACATAACCAAACACACATGGCTGGAGAGATCACAGATCTTAGAGAAAACCCTAGAGATGTCACATCCCTAGACGAATGTAATTTCTTAGTATATGCTGAATATGGATCCTTATATTTATAGCCCAGGTCCCTTATTAATCAGATCCAGGATTCGCTGATACGGACATTCTGGCTAGCCAGCTTGCTCTGGTGGGGATCCCCTTTCCACTTTCTGAGTTACAGGCAGGCTGGCACGCCCACCCAGCATTTTGGTGGGTTCTGGGGATCTGAACTCTGACCTCTGGTCTTCTTGCTTACAGGGCTAGTGTCTTAACTGCTGAACCATTTCCCGAGTCCTGCAGTATCATTTTACACATTTCCCTCAGTTTACCTCCCAAGAAGATTTTACTACAGCTATGCTGTGTACCTGATTATATACTATAGGAAAATCTGTGCTCTATGGACCCAATGAATACCATTTCCTTCTCTTAGAAGCTATGATGCTATTGGGCCTTTCTGGCCTATGTAAATAGAAGTATAGTAGATTTTTCTTTCTTTTAATTTTCCTTTTTTTATATAAACATAGTTTGTTTTGTTCTCTGATTTATTTATAGTTACTTTTTACATATGAGTATTTTGCCTGTGTGTATGGAGGTACACCTGTGTGTGAAATTCCTGCAGAGGTCAGAAAATGGTCTCAGATTCTCTGGAACAGGAGTTACTGATGGCTGTTAACTGTCATGTGGGTACTGGGAACTGAACTCGGGTTGCCTGCAAGAGCCGCCAGTGCTTTTACCTGTGAGGCACCTCTCCAGCTCCACTTTTCTTATTTTTGTTTTTTATGCTCTTTCTTCTTCTAATTGGCATGTGTTTCTTAATTAATTTAGATTATCATTGTAATTTCAAAAAATAAGGATGGGCGATAGGCGTACTGGACTGTTCTAGATCCTTTTTTATGTCCTGAAAATGAATAGGGGGTTGAGTCAGAGCATCCTGGAATCGAGCCACCTAGATTTGAATCCTGTCTTGTAATGTTATCTGGAGCACCCATGTAGTCTTTAAACCTCAGTTTCCTGGTCTATGGAACAGCAACTCCCATAATGCACCTGCCTAGCCATGGATTATAGAAAAATCTCATGCCTGCCAGGGTGGCAGGGGCTGACCCCAAGATAGGAACTGCATGTTGCTGGAGCTCTTGGATAAAACGCCTCAACCCACAGAATGTTCTAACAGAGGGAGTTTAGTCAGTAAAGAGAGAGACTTCTGCCTCCAACCACGGGGGCGTTTGTTTGCCTACTGCTTTCTCATCCTTCCAGAGC
Organism: Rhizomys pruinosus; assembly: GCA_009823505.1. Lineage (NCBI taxonomy): Eukaryota > Metazoa > Chordata > Mammalia > Rodentia > Spalacidae > Rhizomys > Rhizomys pruinosus. Next base: position 828,161 of record VZQC01015735.1, on the reverse strand, counting down.
CTTAATTAAAAACCTAATTTCTCTATTACCATAACAATGAGTGGAACAACAACTGATTTGTTTCGCCAAATTAATTTTGCTTTAGGGAACCTGGGAGGACATTATTTATCAGAGCAGCAGACAGAGATTTAAAAATGGAAACATCTTTCCAATACATACGCCATATTTAGAAAATGACAAGGCTAAGATTTTAGCATCTGAAGGCGGAATGGAGACTTGTTCACACCGGGCTCCCAGCACTTAAGATGAGGCTGGTAACACTGAGCCCCAGCATCCAGGACTCATAGGCAGCACTGTGCCCCTAGCACTCAGTATGAATCTGGCACTACTGTGCCTTCAGTACTCAGGACAATCCAGGCACAGAGACCCTTAATCATGACTTGTTGTATGGATGAATGCAAGAGCACTGGGCAGATCTCCTTCCTCATGAGCTGTAGCTGTGGCTTATGCAACATATTTGCAAGAGGAGGGGAATCTAATTAGCTCTGATGTCCATCAGGTGTTCCACAGATTGTCTCCTGTTGCTGAAGAACAACGAGCAGGCTTCTCCTCTCTATGCCCATTCAGTACGAACCAACTCCAGTCACATTATTTTATTTATCCATGATAAAATGGTTACAGAGAACTGAAAACATAGGGAATTGCCAGTCTAAGCTCCTAAGTGCCCCCCCGCTACCCCCCCACACCCTTCTGAGGAATCAATCATGAGGCTATGACAGACTCCAACAATAAATAGCTTTAAATTTAAGGTAAGTATTTTGATAGTGTAAGGGGCTTCCCTACACTTTTCTATGAGGCACGTATGCATGTGTGGGGTATGTGTGTGGTGCATACAAAAATCACATACACACGTAGGCCAGGAAGGACACTGGGTGTCGGGCTGTATCATGTTATACCCTATTCCCTTGAGACAGGGTGTCTCACTGAGCCTGGAGCAAGGCTGGTGGCAGACGAACGCCAGCGATTCTCCTGTCTCCACCCCCAGACCACTGGAGTTATAGGAGTGTGTGACTGTGTCAGCTTTTTATGTGGGTTCTGGGAATTTGAACTCTGGTCCTTGTGCCTGTTCAGCAGTCGTTCTTACCTGCTGAGCCATCTCCCCAGCCCTTCCTCATACCTTAAAATTCATATTTTTAAAAATGAATAAAAAAATTAAAAAATTCATATTATATTTTACTTTGCTTTTTGTGGTATTGGGGGTTGAACTCAGGGCCTTAGCACATGAAAGGCAAACACTCTACCACTGAGAGATATCCCTACAGCCCTCCTCATACATTTAAAAAGTGTTGTTAAGGAACAAGACCATGCACCCCTACTTCAACATTATGCCCAAGTGAGCAACAGTCACAAATACTTTTTTGGGGTATTTTCTAAAAATATGTTTTCTTTTTTGTCTTATTTTTATTTTATTTTATTTTTTTTTGAGATAGGGTGTTATGTAGCTCAGGCTGGCCTCAAACTCTCTACATAGCTGAGGATGACTTTAAATTCCTCATCATCCTGCCTCTACTTCCCCAGTGCTTGAAGTACAGGTGTGCAACGTCACGTATGTCTTATGCAGACCTGAGGCTCAGGCCTCACAAATTCTAGGCAAGAACTCCCCCAGCTGAGCTACATCCTCAGTGCTGATTTTATTTCTTTTTTATTATTTTTATTTTATGTGTATGACTGTATTGCCTGCATGCATGTAAGTGCACCTATCCTATGTCATGGAATGCCTGCAGAGGTCAGAAGAGGGTGTCAGATCCTCTGGAACTGGGGTTACCTATGGTTGTTAGCCCTCATGTGGGTGCTAGGATTCAAACCTGGGTCCTCTGCAAGAGCAGTGAGTGCTTTTAACCACTAAGCCACCTCTCTAGCCCCTGATTTTATTTTTTAATGAGCATCTAGTCACTGCCCATATTTATGGCGTCCAGTGTGGTATTTCAACACACGTTTACAGCTGGGCATGGTGGTACACTGAGAAGGCAGATCTCTCTGAGATCAAGGCCAGCCCAGTCTCCACAGTGAGGTAAGTTCCAGGCCAGCTGGGGCTACGAGGAGACCTTGTCTCAAAAAACAAACAGCAACAAAATCAATACACATTTACAAACTATCATAAATATATCAGTGTAATTGGCATATTTTCACCTCTGGCATTTATCATTTGATTGAGTTGGGAACATTTAAAATCATCTTTACTATTTTGAAACAGTCAATGAATTGTTATCAACCATAGTTTCTAGTTCCCCACAGAGAACAAAGGAGTTGCTTCTGCCCACCTGTGCTGTTGTGCCAAGACACTGTAAATATCTCCCAAATTTTATCTTCATCTATTGTTTTTATACACCCTAAGGTTTATTCTGAAGAATTATTGAGTGAAAATGGAATAAAATTATATTCCACCAATGAAGAAAGTTCACAGCATGGTTAGCAACAGGGACTCTATTATTAGCCAAAACCCCCAGAAGAGGCAGGAGGCAAGCTGGGGTCCGTGGGAGCTACTGCAGTGCCCACTTTTCTGGGTCTCATCCACTCTGGGTAGATTCAACGTTTCTTCCTCTCTTTTGGTGACTAGGGTTTTTTTTTTTTTTTTCCTAAGATGGAAATTACGGCTGCCAGCTGTGCCTGGGTCTCTGCTTCAAGCTGTTGTTCTTAGGGTGTGATTTAGGAACTATTTCCAGTCTAATGGGATAATTTAGTCCCCAGTCCCCCCAAACAAAAGAACTGCCATTCTGTGTTAACGAATTATAGACATTTAGAGCTGGGAGTTAAACTGAATCAAAACAAAACAAATGATGATGATGACGATGATGATCAAACAAACAAACTCCTCTCAGATTATCCCTGGTATCTAAACACTTTTGAAGCAGCAGACTCTGTTGTTCCAAAGCAAGCTGATGTGCAAAGCCTCAGTAGGTGTCCAAAAGGGATGGGAAGAAACAAAGAAAACATCCAGAGACCCAACTTCCAGGTTAACATTTTGATTCCTGACTCCCAGAAAAAGAAATAGTAAGTGGAAGGAAGGAAAGAAGAGGAATATTTGAAGAACTCATGGCCCAGGGTTAATGAGAGATCTGAGGCTCTAGTAAGATGAATTAGGAAATAAAAAGATGCCTGCTTTCTCCTTTTCTGTCCAGTTCAGGACCCCAGACCAGGGGATGGTGCTGTCTGCAATTAGAGTGGGTCCTCCCACCTCCTAATCGAGAAGTTTACTCACAGTTCTGGCCAAGTGAGGTTTGTTTGTAGTACTCAACTATTCTCTAAGCCAAACACCATCTTTATCAGGAGTTCAGCTGTGTTTCATGGCAAAAGATCATCACAGCTGGTCATGTTGTTTGTTGATGTCCCCACATAGGTCATGGGACCCTCACCTGAGTATCCAGTCACTCCTTCTCTATCAGTTACTTTTCCATTGCTGTGATAAAACACCACAACAAGGTAGCGTACAGAAGAATGAGTTTATTTGGCTTATGATTCCAGAGGGTTAGGAATCCATCATGGCAGGGAAGGCATGAAAGCAAGCTGCAGGCATGAAATCAAGCTGCAGGCATGGCAGCTAGAGGAGGAAGCTGAAAGTTCACATCTCCAGCAGCAAACAGGAAGCAGAGAGGTGTCCAGCTGGAAGTGGGGCAAGGCCACGAACTCTCAATGCCAGCTCCAGGGACACCCTTCCTCTGGCTAGGCCACACCCCCTAAGCCTCTGAGAACAGGGCCGTCTGTGTGTACAATTCTGCCTTCATTGCAAATGGCCTCAGGGAGGGACTGGAGTAAATACCTGGGAATGGCAAGGGGAGGAGGCTCATCTACACAGCCTTGGGGAAGTCATCATCCAGGCTGGGTGTAGACCTTCCAGCGTGGCTGCTTTCAGGTCACCTCTCCTCCCCATCGCCCTCACTCACTGCTCTGTCAGTCAGCCTAATAGACTCATTGGCGCTCCAGGGTGAACCTTGGTGGCATCACACCTTGGTCTGTCATTGAAATCTTAGGAGGAGGGAATAGGCATTGTTTAAGTCTTCCTCAGGGAAGGAATCTTAGCAGCAGTCTCTTAGATGATTTTAGATACTGGCAAGTTGACAATCAAATTAACCACCCCCTCCGGCCACCTCTTGCTGGTATAACCCTTGTTTTAGGTTCCTCTGGGATTAGGCCACCTCCATAGCTTTAAGGTCTATGAACAGGAGCGATTTTGAGCTTTGTGAAAAAGGACCATCAAACAGTCTGTTCTAACTCTCCTGGCTTCCTGGGGCTGGACACTCCTCTATGGAGGCTTCTCCTTCATTGCTGGATGTGGCTCTTTTGCCTGGACCCGGATCTGGCTCTGTTTCTGAAGCTTACATCCCCTACCAGACGCCACCCTCTTCCACCTCTGGGGATAAGACATTGGCCTGGCTCGGCCACGTGACAGTCACTAGACTCTTTGGTGGGGGCTGTAGAGAAGAGTGAGACTATGCACTAAGAGGTGACAAAGAGGCTTTGGAGCCAAAGGACTGCGTGCCCAGCAAGCGTTCCCTCCACGCCTGCCATGTGGAACTTGCTGGAACATATGGGAGCTGCAGTTGGCTGCACAGCAGGCTTCCTGGCCAGAAAATCCTGGAGAGGCCGCCAGAGTTGCCTGCCAAGGGTACTCTGTGGCTGCCGCATCTCTGCATGTCCGCATCTCTGCATGCCCACCCACTGTGTGCAGGCCGGAGAGAGGCTCCTCTTTTCGTTCTTCTGACCCAGCAGCTGCACCTGGGCACAGTGGGTTTGCAGCACGACTTTGGGCAGGAGGATGGAGCCATTTTTCAGAGAATTTATTCAATGTGGCCACGTTGGAAAGAAGAATAAAGAGGTGCAGTGACACTTCTAGGCCCATCTTTTCATGTGAGATTTATATGTAAACAGAGGGCAAGGGATATGCATGATGAAGCAGTCCTGGTCAAGGTGTGACTGCTCAGGGTCTCCTGCAAGGTGGTCCAGGGGATGAGTCCCTCCCCTGGCTGGCACCAGGACGTTCACCTTTCCTTTTCCTCCGTCTGGGATTCCTGGGGAAATTCCAGTTCTTTGGGGGTCCTTGTCATGGTTCATCTCAACTGTCAAATTGATAGGATCTAGAATCACCAGAGAGTCGAAGCTCTGGGGACATCTGTGAGGGATATCCAGATTAGGTCAGCAGAAGTGGGAAGTCCTGCCCCTGTGTGTGGCCCCTCCCTTTCCCCTTCTCTTTCCTGCCCCTGTGCATGGCCCCTCCCTTTCCCCCTTCTCTTTCCTGCCCCTGTGCATGGCCCCTCCCTTTCCCCCTTCTCTTTCCTGCCCCTGTGCGTGGCCCCGCCCCTCCCTTTCCCCCTTCTCTTTCCTGCCCCTGCGTGTGGCCCCTCCCTTTCCCCTTCTCTTTCCTGCCCCTGCGTGTGACCCCTCCCTTTCCCCTTCTCTTTCCTGCCCCTGTGCATGGCCCCTCCCTTTCCCCCTTCTCTTTCCTGCCCCTGTGCATGGCCCCTCCCTCTTCCCCTTCTCTTTCCCTCCCTCCCTTTTTTCTTCATTTCTTTGCTCCTTTATCCTCAGGCTCCTCTTATAATTTCTGTGTGTTCTTGGCTTGGATTATCCAACTATCCTTCGACCTAATCAGTTTAAACAAGCCCTGCTCGGCTTGGGTCTGGGGAGCACATGCCCCCCTGTTTGGGCCCACCCTCCTTCACTGACAGCTGGTGGATGCTCTTCCTGTGACCCAGGGCAACCGAATTGGCACACTTCTTGCTGCTCTTTTTGACAAGCTGAAGGTTTTGTTCTGGAAGAATAGACAAAGGCTAAAGGAGTCATGTGTAATCATACCAGATGCATAGTCCCCCCTGCACACCAATATACATATATATTTGAAAGTCTTTATTGAATTTTTGTGTATTTCATATAGAACATCTTTTTTTGGTCTTTTTGAGGCAGGGTCTCCCTTTAGCCCTAGCTGGCCTGGAGCTTGCTCTGTACACCAAGCTGGCTTTGAACTCACAGAGATCCACCTGCCTCTGCCTCCCGAGTGCTGGGATTAAAGGCATAAGGAACATCTTAAACTTTGTACCCCCTTCCTCATTGGCACCCTCCCATACCTCCCCCACGGGAGTAAATATATTCTATTATTTGTGTTAAGGACTCTCATGGCAAGTTAGTGTCCCCAGACATCCTTCAGTGCAAGTTCATCCACTGGGATCTAGTCAGCCTTTCTAGAGTGCCTCCCTTTAAGAGGATCAGATCTTCCTCACCTAGCAGTAATCAGCTGCAAATAATTCTTTGACTATGATTGGGGCCTGCTGCTCATTTTCACAGTTCTGTGCTGAGTTTTTTGTATACTTGAGTTTGCATGGGTATTGTGCATGCTGACACCATTGCTGTAGGTTCATGTGAGCAAGATCCCAGGAGCCCGTAGGACTCTTATTTCCGTATATGCTCATGCACCTCCTCCCTGGCTCTTAAATCTTTCTGCCCTCTCTTCCACAATGTTCCCTGAGGCCTGGGTGGGTAGAGTTTAATATAGAAGTTCTGACCAAGGACCCACACTTTGCAGACTCTTCTTCTCTATGTTTTGGCTATCTGTGACCTTCTGTGTTTCTGGCCCTCTGTTGTGTGAGGGAGAGTCATAGATGAAAACCGAGAGATGCATGAGTGTTCTTTTTTACCCCTTGTTTTATGTTATGTGAGCCTATGTTAGGTGTAGAGGTTGCATCATAGACGTGCCACAGACAATCTCTGTTCATGAATAGTTGTGAAACTCTGTAATAATCTCCATCTGTTGAAAAAGAAGCTTCTTTGATAAGTGGTGATTGGGATACTTGTCTATAAATATTAGGATCTATATTTCATACATAGCAAGAAATTACATCTGTCTAGGCATGTGATAACCTTGAGGCTTTAGCTAAGATCTATGACCTCTCCAGCCACGTGTATTTGGCTATGTTTACAGTACCACACATGAGTTTCCTTCATTGAATGGGATTTAAGTCCAATTTGGTAGATGTTGATTACCCCCAAGATAAAGGTGCCACTACTGCACCAAATGTTGTTTGCTGTGCTGGTCATTGATGTGGTTATTAGACTGTGAAGCTGGAGTTGGACCAGAGATTGATGTTCTCCCTTAGCAGCTTGCATAGTGTCCTTGAAAACTATGAGAGCTAGCCTTCAGGGAAAGGGGCTTCCAGGTCAGCTCCAGCTTCATTGGTCCAAATCCTGTGTCCGAAGCATGTCTTCAGCAGTAGGGTATTACCTTCAAGTTCTGGGAGGCTTTCAAGAACTGTGGCAATAGTCTGTGTAATTTTGGGAGTCTTTTGGAATACTTGGCCAACAACTCAAAGGAAGGATTTTCTTTTCTGGTACTGATTCTTGTTATGTTGCCTTCAGCTATACACATGGATTCATGTAGAGATATTGTATGTGTAAATTGTCAGTAGGTTTTTGGACTAATTCTCTTTTTTATATTAACTAGGCATTACTTTTCTGTCCTTTCTCTCTCGTTGTCTAACCCTCCCTCTAGAGCCTCCCCATTTAAAGTATCCCTATTTTTCTCATTTCTCTTTTGATAATTCCTATCTCCTATGGTCCCCTTTTTTGGAGTTCTCTCTTTTCCTTTATCCCCAAAGTTCCTTGTCAAACCCTCCCTCCACTCTTCCATTTAAATATCTCCACTTTACCCATTTATTCCTACCATATGGGCCAATTATACCACTCCTTGGCATATATCCAAAGGACTCATCTTATTGCAGAGATACCTGTACAACTGTTTGTTGCTGCTCTTTTCACAATAGCTAAGAGATGGAAGCAACCTAAGTGTCTCTCAACTGACAAATGGATAATGAAAATGTGGTCCATTTACACAGTAGAGTTCTATTCAGTGATCAAGAAAGATGAAATAATGAAATTTGCAGGTAAATGGATGGAACTAGAAACTATTATACTAAGTGAAGCAACACAGACTCAGAAAAACATGATATATATTCTCCCTCATTTGTGGATTCTAGCACCAAATCCTTATATGTGAGTATATATCCTGATATAACTGCAGGAGGCAGGAAAATGGAAAGGAACCATGGAGTTAAATGAAATAAAGAACCTGGGAGAGAGTAGAAGGAGACGATGCATAGTTTTTACTTAAGCAGCTTTTTTTTTTTTAAATTTTAATTTATTTTGTATGTGTATGAATGTACTGTCTGCATGCAGGTTTGTGCACCCGTGTCGTGCAATGCTGCAGAGGTCAGAAGAGGGTCTTAGATTCCCCTGGAACTGGAGTTCTCCTGGAATTGGAGTTACAGACAGTTCTCAGCCACCATGTGGGTGCTGGTGATCGAACCCGGGTCCTCTGCAAGAGTAGTCGGTGCTCTTAACCACTAGGCTATCTCTCCAGCCCCATTAAGCAGCTTTTTTGAAGAAAATCGGTTTGGCTACTGGAAAGAAGAGAACTTGATGGATTGACTTACACAGAGGAAAAGAGTGAATAAAGGAAGAAGAGGAGGATTTGAGCACATGGATGGGGTACAAGTCATCAGCTATGACAAGGGCTTCCAAGGATCCAGCTTTAGCAGCTGCTAGCTCACCATGTGGCTCAGAGCAGACCACCTTCCCAAGGGGCCTCACAGATATTAGCCTTCTCAGGGTATGGTAGGAAACTGAGAAGATCCTGGAGACATATGAGCTACCTAAAGAGTGAGCCACACCTCACAGTGCACAGAAGGGCTTTCATTAATAAAATAGGTAGATCTTTGTTGCATGTAACAGATATGGACAAGCCTGATACCTGAGTGTGATCTCTTGGGCCCTCGTGGTGGAAGGAGAGAACCAACTGCCGCATGTTGTCCTCTGATTTCCATACAGTGTGATGTTCTGTGAGCACGTGTGCACATGCGTGTGTGCATGTGTGTGTGTGTGTGTGTGTGTGTAGATGCTAACACAGGGAAATGATGTTCGGGTACTCAGCAAGCCTCCCTTCACCTCCTGTTATAAGCCCTTGATGTTGGAGACATAGACAGTCACCCTTGTATCTTTCTACAATATCAGAAAATTTATTGTGCAACCAATAAATTCACAAGCTATGTCAGTTTCATTGGCTGCAATCTGCCATGTAGTCCTGATTTCCCTTAATAGTTGGCCCAGGCAAACACAGGGACTTTTGGTCCAATCTTAATTACTAATACTGACTTTCAGACCACACATTATTCTTCGTAAAATAGTATACAGATACACAGGTCACAGTATAGCTAACAAAGGGTTAAGGAGGCTGTGGAGGTCAGAGAAGCTGAGCTGATACAAACAGATGGGGGTGTGCAGGTGACCTGATCAGCGTTAGGAGCTCAGAGCTGCTCAGGTACAGGGTGGTCAGATAGATGTGGGTTCAGATTACAGGCTATGTGAGGCGCAGTCTGAAGTGAGGTGGGAGAGACCATGCTCAAGATGGAACCTGGGCACAGAGGCTGCAGACTCTTTCCCTGTGCCAATTTTCCCGGATGAGGCTTATGAGGAGCATCTGGGTGATCAGCCGCATGCTTGCCACATTTGTCTTGGGGTGCTCTTTTTATTTTTTTACAGTAACAGGCGAAGGGATCCATCTGGTGTGGTCGATAAGCTTTTATGTCAGTTATTTCCGATATGATTTGGTCTATTCTCGAGTGTCACTATTTACTGGCATAGATAAAGGGTCCATTTGTGGCTCCTGATGTGCTGGCAGATGGGGGTTGTTTGCTTATGTAAACAAGATGTGGAATCAGTCTTTCTTGCCATTTATGCTCAGAATGGAGTAACTCGGGCCAAGGCTTTTGCTGTCTAAAATGCAGTTGTTTACGAAAAGGCACAGTCTGAAAGTTGATATTGCACACAACACAGAGTAACCTGGAACAGGGACAACCTGATCAGACCTCCTTAAGCAGGAGGGGGCATTTCATTACTAAGCAGGTTAAGCTAACATGAACGTGTGAGATTGTCTCAAAGATTCAAAGAAACAATATAAAGATTCTGAACTTCCAGTTACAAATGAGGGAGAAAAGTGATTTTTGAAGGCCCTCAATATTGGCACCATACATGAGTGACCAAGCAGAACTTGAATCTGAAAACAGTCCCATCTGGTGTCCACATGAGCTCAGTGTGATTACGTTGATTCAGGAGTGTGACTGGGGTGCATTCCTCTGTTCCTGTTTACAAAGATATGGGACAGACAAGAGCCGCTTGTCCCTGAGCTCCATGATCACAAAACTGTGAGCTCCAAGAAAACATCCCAGGGGCTGGAGAGAGGACTCAGCAGTTAAGGGCACTTGCTGAACCTGCAGAGAACCTGAGCTCTGTTCCCAGCACCTACATGGGGCAGCTCACAACTATCTGTAACTCTAGCTCTGGGGAATCCAGTACCCTTTTCTGCTTTCGGTGGGCAACTGCATTCATGTGCACATACCCACAGACAGACAGACACACACACACACACACAAGTAACTAAATTGTAAAAAAAATAAACACACACACACACACACACAAGTAACTAAATTGTAAAAAAAATAAACATAGCAGAGGTCAGTTGTCAGGGAAGGAACTTTGAGCCAAATAACTTTCTACCCCTGTGGTGGCCATCACAGCTACTATTTTTTATGAGAAATAGTTAAATTTTCACCTTGCCCCTAGCCCTCTATGAGGGATGTCTCCCTATAACTTGCTTGGGTTTCTTAGAAAGAGCAAGCCCAGGCACGTATAGGTCCTGCCATTGTCCTGGTCCTCCACACCACGATTTGGAAACCAGTCATGCAACACCAGGTACCGATGACAGCCTGAGATAGAAGGCAAGCCTGGACAATGACGGAAGCTGATGTGAGAGTCTACCAAATCACTGTTTTGTTCTCATGAGCCACACATGGTGATGTGGCAGCTCTCTGAGATAAGGTTGTTCCAAGTGAATCCAGGGATCCAGAACCTGACCTTAAGATTTTTCTGCCATTTTTTTCCCCTGAGAAACTGTGGACTCTGCTGTTGTGCAGTTATTTCCTTTAGACTGAAATATTTTCCTCCTTGGAGGGAGGCAGAAGTCTCACCAAACTCACAAGAAAACACAACACTCAAGAGGCCCCTCTCTGAAGTTCTGTAAGCAGTGGACAATTGCTGGGGAGAGGACACTCTTCCATGGAGTTGTCTGCAATTTGTGCAGGGAACCCCATGGGCAGCTTTTTTCAGTCACAACACATGCTGGGGTGGAATTGTCAGTAATACAGCTTCCCAAGTCACCCATGTACCTTTAAGTAACCTGTATTCGTCAGGGTTCTCTGGAGGAACAGGACCAGTAGAATGAGTACATAGTAAAGAGGACTTATTAGACTGGCTTACACAATATGGTCCAGGTAGTCCAACAATGGCCATCGGCAGAGTAGAGGGGGTGAGAACCTGGTAAAATGCTCAGTCCCCACACTGGATGTCTTGGCAATCCCAGTTGGTCTCTGAAGGCCTGGAAGATTCCTGGACACCTGCTGGTCTTCAGTTCAGATTGGAAGACCAAAGAATCTGGGTTCTAATGTCAGCAAAGGGTGACAGCAGCAGTGGCTGCAGCAGCTGGGGGGTGGATGAACTTACAGCAAGATTAAAATAAGGGGGAGGAAGCCTCTAGTGCCATGGGAAGGCAACGCGAAGGCAAGCAGGCAAAGTAAAGCTTTTGTCCCTTTGGCTTTGACTTGGCTGCTACAAGGAGGCGCTGCCCATATTTAGGGTGGGTATTTCCACTTAAAATAATCTGATCAAGAACATTTTACAGGTGTTCCAGTGGTTTATCTCTTATTTGATTCTGAGTCCAGTCAACAACCAAGATTAACCATCACATACTCCCCCACCCCACGCCAAAAAAAAAAAACAAACCCCAAACCAAACCAAACCAAACCAAAACAAAGCAAACAAAACAAAATAAAACCAAACCTCATGGGTTCACCAAGCTAGATTTTGGTGGAATTGTTTCTTCTATCATTGGTGCTCTATCTGGGGTACATTTTGTTAGGTTATAAAGGCACGAACCCCCAGATAAAAAGGCACATGAGACTTAGTCGCCTTGGGAACATAGTTTACTTCCATTGGAACTGCCAGAGTGGGCTACCTGTGGGCACGTGGTGGACTAGCAAGAACAGGAGCAAGATGGCGACTGGGGCCCACCCATTTGTAGTGATGGAGTAGGACCTCAGGTACAGGGAAAGAGGTCAGAAGATTGACAGCCTCTGGAGGAAGTAGATATCTGTGTGTCCCTTGGAATTCTGGGAATCCCAGACCTAACATTCCATTTTGATTATGATAAGGAAATGGGACACTATTCTCTCTTCTGTATCTGCTTCAGAGCTTGGGGGGGCAAAGTCTGAGGGGAATGGCTGTCAGGCTGGAGGGTTAGAATCTGGTTTCCTATCTTGCCTGCTCTGGGTGCTCTGCCAGGTGGTTTTGGTCCAGATCAATAGTGGCCAGTACTTAGTGGACATTTTCTCTGCAACTGAATAGACAAGCTGGTTGAGTCTTATATGAGTATACCAGTGCAGGGACTTCACAGTACCAACAGGGGAGGCTTCTGGGTGCATTAGCAATTGGAGGGTCCCTGTCTAGGGTCTCCAGAGGGAGAGAGGACCTGTACTCTATTTCTGAGGAATTGGAAAAAAAGTTTTAGTACACAGAGCTCTAGAATGAGAGCCAGCTTTAGTACACAGGGCTCCAGAATGAGAGACATAACCATGAGAATATAAAAGGTGGTATTTTCTGGCATGGCACATTAAATCTGTCACCTATCTCTGAGAGATTTTCTAACATGACACAGTAGGTTTCTAATTTGGCACAGTAGGTCTCTCACCTATCTCTCTGGTAATAAGGTATAAGTTATTTTATTTTCTCTTCTTCAGATTATAATTTCCTGTTGGGGTGTTTAAAACTACACAGATCAGATAAATGAAATTAGTTTTGGTGTTAAGGTCAGTTGAGGTTCTGGTCTTTAGGGGGTCACTCAGGCCTTGTGCCTGGCTCTTTTCACCAGTTCCATCTATGTGAGGACTAGTCAGGCCTTGCTTGACCAGAGCTTCCCTTTGAAGCATGAGGAGTCTCTCCTCTATATGGACTTTCCTACTTTGACTGGACACTGGCCGGATAAAGTCCTTTTAAGTGAATCTCCAAGACCTCCCTGGTCCAGGATGACTGGTGACTCACTGCCATAGGACATGTAGAAAGGTACGTATGCCAGACCCTAGGACTTAAGTCTACCTTAGAGAGTAAGGGCCAAAAGATTGTCCCTTCAAGTCCCTCTTGCCAAATCAGATTGTAGCTTTAAGTATGGTTGCTAAACCTCCAAGAGGATCATTTGAATAAATTTGGTAACACCTAAGTAAAGCTTGAACATTGACTTAATTACTCTTAATAAATTCTTAATTGCTGTGGCAAAACCGGACTAATAATAAAAGCTCATGGTAAGAGCCTGGTGGTAATAACTGCAGCACAGGCTAGGAAAGGATGCTACTTACTGGCTTGTGTTGCTGGCTCATGTTCAGCCTGTTGTATACAATATAGAAATATCTGGCCAAGGATGGCATTGTCCACAGTGGGCACAGGCCAGTAAGGCCTATGATTTGTTCTTTAAGGTGTATAAAGGTCATTTAGGTACTCAAAGTAGAATGGATTTAAACTATGAAAGGCAAAAAGAGTTCTAACATAGCCCATGAAACAAACCCAAGATAATAAAGAGGCTAAAACCAATACCTTCTAGGACTATCTCAAATGAAGGCCATGTCACTTATCCCCAGATTTTGAATTATAACTTTGAGAAGGAAAAGGAGGGGGGCATTGTCACATACCTACAGCAGACAGGAAATACTTATGGCTCACCCAAATTGGTTATATTCAGACTGTCCATGTGGTCCCAGGAAGTAAAACCTAATTTTTCTTAAAAATATTAAAAGTAACGTGAAAATTATAACAGATACATAAAACAGTTTTAGTATGTACGAGTGGCTCAATATTTATATATGTCTGTTTCACTTGAGGCTGTAATAAGGTATATAGTACCTGCTAGGTGGAACACAATTTCTTATATATGCCATAACTACATTATAGAATTTTAAAAAGTAAACAGTACTTCATGCATACACTCATAAATAAGGTTCTAATAAATAAATTTGGTGATGACAGTTTATAAAGGTTGTACTGAGCAGAGGCACATACATTGCAGTCATACACAGAAAGATCTTAATATGCTGTTTAACACTATCATACACATACATACACACATTTATCCACACATTCATACAAGAGATTTTTATCCTAGTGTTTGTACTGAACAGTCACCTACATTGGGAAAAAAAACACCTTCAGAAATATTATTTAAAGCATGCAGCTCTAATTAATTGTATTGCAAGGGCTGAGATGACTGATACAGTTTCCTTATCATGCTGGCATTGATGTCTTGCACATTTGGTTCTAAAACTTATTGAAATATTTTAACAAGTGATGGAAAACAGAATTATATATCTAGCCATGACTAAATTTACAATACAATAATTAAAGAACTGACAATACCAAAAGTATTTAAGCTATTTCATTGAAGGGAAGAGATTGCAGGGGAAGCCATGTGCCACTGTCCAAGTGCCAGCATATGAATGAATCCAGGGATTCTTAAATTGGTCTCTGGTCAGAAGGAGGGTGGCACAGCTGTCAGAAGCCTGGTTAAGTAGGAGAAAAGAAAAAAAAAATCTGTTAGTAAACCCAAGGGTCAAAACTCAGGTCTTCAGAGGTCTGGAAACAAGAAAAAAACTGGAAAAGAAATTTTAGTTATAATACCTGTGAAGAGAACAATCTGGACAGACGAGAAATAAAATCTTCAGATAACCAGTGTAGAAATTTAGGGACCCAGGTTCAAATCAGGCTCTTGAAAAAATTTAAGAGGCATGCCAAGAGTAAACTTAATTCAATTTTTTGTTTTTGTGCACAATATAGAATGAAAGAAGTTTGAAGTGGACACTTTGTTTTGACAGAAATTAACACACAGGAGAACATGGGCACATGACAGTTACATGAATCTCAAAGACACATTGGAGAACACACAGGTTGGACAGATGCATGACTTAATTGTCCCTTTTTTTTTTCCTTCTAAAATGTCATAGCTAAGTGTAGGTGCCCAGAATAACCTGATGTCAAGGCACAGCAAGTTCTGATCTGCTGCACACATAAAGTTTCCCATCATAGTGCAGGGCTGTGGAACCATTAATTTTATCTTATTTTATCTTTTAATTTTAATTTTTTTAAGATATTGTTTTTATTTTTTTATTTATTTTTTATGCATATGAATGTACTGTCTGCATGTAGGTTTGTGCACCCGTGTTGTGCAATGCCGAGGAGGTCAGAAGAGGGTGTCAGATTCCCCTGAAACTGGAGTTAAAGACAGTTCTCAGCTGCCATGTGGGTGCTGGGGATCAAACCTGGGTACTGTGCAAGAGCAGTCAGTGCTCTCAACCACTAGGCCATCTCTCCAACTGGGAACCATTAATTTTAATTGTCACATTTACACAGAATCATTTAGAGTTTAAGACATCTATTCAGGTGGGAACAGCCTGTGTGCCCATTCTGTGCTTTGTAGCACAGGCTGTGTGTATGGGTGCATGCCTGCACAGGGTGGCGGACAGGTGAGCGGGCAGGCAGGCAGGCAGGCAGGGGGATCTGGCTTGCATAGATGACCTGCTAATTTAATGAGAATAAATTTATTGTTAGTGGAAAAATCAAAGGGGGAAGCAGCCAGGTGAAACCTTACTTCCTGAGGCAAGAGCTGGATGCCAGGTGGGATGGGGTGTGGTGGAATCCCTTAAAAATAGGTAAAAGTTGCTGGGCATGGTGGCACATGCCTTTAATCTCAGCACTTGGGAGGCAGAGGCAGGCAGATCTTTGTGAGTTCAAGGTCAGTCTGGTCTACAGAGTGAGTTCAGGCCAGCTGGGGCTACAGGGAGACCCTGTCTCAAAAAGACTAAAAAAAAAAATAGGTAAAAGTCTTATAAACAATATATATATTGTTTTTTTTGTTAAAAAGCCAGGTGATGTAAAGACTCAAACAAAAGCCTGCAAAAAATTAACTATCCATACAAAAGTAAAAATGGAATATTGATTGTATTTTGAAACAGATGAAAAATGGTAAAAACAAAACTTGTTTTAGGTACCATGGAAACGGTAAACAGGTAAGATGGCCGCTGTGAAGGAGTGGGTGGGGTTTAGCGCAGCTGCCATGGAAACTGGGCGTGCACAGACACAGTCTCGCTCCACCCGTTCCTATTTGAATGCACAATGGAGAAAAGCCATAGTCAGAGCCCGTAGGGTGGGAGAGGCAAGCAAAGCTGCGGGGAGCAGGAAACCTCAGCCTTAGAAGTACTTTGAGTATTAAGGAATTTCCCTTTCTTAAATTCAGAAGTATGGACGGGACCTACATCCTATAGGCTCAGCATTCTGAGGACACAGGGGAGGTTAATTAAATGGGACCCTACTCTGCAGCTTCAGCACCCTGAGACTGCAGAAAGGGTTTGGAGCGTGGCGGACTTGGGAACCCAGGGAGATAATCTGCAAACCTCTGTCGGTTCAAAATGGTGGTGGCGGGCTAAGGGTCAGAAGAAAAGCAGAGAGAGGAGAGAGAAAGCCCAAGAGGCAGAAGTAGGGAGAGAGAGAGGGAGGGAGGAAGAGTGCAGGAGAGCGGAGAGAGAATGGTACTAACGTGGAAGCCGGTTCTTCCTGGAGAAATACGCTTCTGGCAGTTTCCAGGGGTTTCCAAAAGAAAGTTAGGTCATTCTTTTTGTGGGGAGAGCCAGGGAGTACTCTGCACGATCAAAAACATCTCAACCCTGACAGAGTCACGGCACCATTATGTTAGGTTATAAAGGCACGAACCCCCAGATAAAAAGGCACATGAGACTTACGTCACTCTGGGAACATAGTTTAATTCCATTGGAACTGCCAGAGCAGGCTGTCTGTGGGCACGTGCTGCAATAGCAGCAGGAGCAGCAAGATGGCGACTGGGGCCCACCCATTCATAGCCATGGGGCAGGACCACAGGTACAGGGGAAGAGGTCAGAAGATGGCGACTGGGGCCCACCCATTTATAGCCATGGGGCAGGACCACAGGTACAGGGGAAGAGGTCAGAAGATGGCGACTGGGGCCCACCCATTTATAGCCATGGGGCAGGACCACAGGTACAGGGGAAGAGGTCAGAAGATTGAAAGCCTCTGGAGGAAGTGGACATCTCTGTGTCCCTTGGAATTCTGGGAGGCCGGGACCAACACGTTTGTTGGCACCTCCCCAGGAAAAGTCATTTAACAGGAAGGGAACCCTAAGAGGCTGAGCAGGAATGACGGTCTCAGTGGAGGGTGGTATCAGAATTTTCCCTAAAGATAACACTGCTAGAGATGGTAAGAAGTGGGTGTGAAGCAGAACACAAAATGTTTTTAGAAAAAGGGGCACTTGTCAGCTTCTGTCCCTAAAGGGATATGTGGATTCAAAACAGGAGCTTGAATAATATCCCTAAGAGGGAAATCTCTCCAGCACATGGCTCTGCTTCGATCTCAGGCAGGCTCTCTTTCACAGTGGCCTCCGGAATCTTCAGGTGTTCACCTTCAAGTTTTAGTTTCAGCAGAAAGAGTCTCTTTCCTCATCTTAGTTCATTTTCTTTTTTTTTTTATTTTATTTATTTTTGTGTATGTATGAATGTACTGTCTGCATGTAGGTTTGTGCACCCGCATTGTGCAATGCTGCAGAGGTCAGAATAGGGACTCAGATTCCCCTGAAACTGGAGTTCTCCTGGAATTGGAGTTACAGATGGTTCTTAGCCGCTATGTGGGTGCTGGGGATCAAACCTGGGTCCTCTGCAAGAGCATTCGGTGCTCTTAACCACTAGGCTATCTCTCCAGCCCTCTTAATTCATTTTCTGTTGCTATAACAAAACACCAGAGGCTAGATAATTTAGAAAGAATAGAGGTTTATCACTCCCTGGTATATACCCACAAGACTCATCCTATCACAGAGATACATGCACAGCCATGTTCATTGCAGCTCTCTTCACAATAGCAAAGAGCTGGAACCAACCCAAATGCCCCTCAAACAATGAGTGGATAGAGAAAATGTGGTACATCTGCACAATGGGGTTCTATGTAGTGGTAAAGAAAGATGGGATCATGAACTTTGCAGGTAAATGGATGGATGTAGAAGATATTATGCTAAGTGAAGTAACACAGTCCCAGAAAAACAAATGATGAATGGTATCCCTCATTTGTGAATGCTAGCACCAAGCAGCAAGTTGTAAGGCAAACTGAGCATCATCAATGTTATATACCCCTTTCCCTGAAAGCAACTGTGCTCTGATAATATAAAGCCCTTAACAGGTTTTAGAATTAACCCACCACTTATTTTTAGACTTTGTATTCTTGGGATGGGGTGGAGGATATGTAGCATATTTTAGAGTAATATAAATTTAAGAAAGGAAAAATGTGAATCCTGAAATATGGTATGGAAATGACAGTTTGTGTACAGATGATATAATTTTAGTGTAGGAGTGATGTATATATGTTGAAGCAATACAGATTGGAGGGAACAACAACAGCAGAGGAACTGGGACGGGGAACCGACCAAAACAGTAAAGTTCCCCCGAGGACAGTAATCCTCTGCTTTGAAAAAACTTTGAAAAGAATCAGAAAAAGATACAGGGCAGGGATGGCAGGGCGCATGAACTCGGGTGGGGTGTGGGACAGGGAAGGGGAGATGAGTCTAGATTGGACTGAGAAACCATGTATGGAAATGCATATAACTTCAATAAAAATGTTAACAAAAATAAAGATGATTCATGTCCTTGGAGGCCATTTGTTTATAAATTGAGTGACCAATAAATCTTTAAAAATATTTTTTAAAAAAGAATACAGGTTTATTTATCTTCAGAGTTCTGTCTGAAGGCTGGGAACCAGAGGGCATGGCATCAATATCTGGTTCTGACACAGCAGTGGTAATCATTAGCTGGTCTGGGTGGAGACCTTGTAATACTGAGTGAGATCCACAGACGAATGCCACATACTGATGGTTAAATTAGGAGTTTTTTTATTAACAGTTGGTGGTCAGAGAGGGAGCCAATGCCTCAAAGACTCCTTGA
The DNA here is from genome assembly GCA_009823505.1 of Rhizomys pruinosus. NCBI lineage: Eukaryota > Metazoa > Chordata > Mammalia > Rodentia > Spalacidae > Rhizomys > Rhizomys pruinosus. The sequence goes on along the minus strand of VZQC01015735.1, from coordinate 809,076 downwards.
CCCCAAGGAGAAGCAGGACAGGGTTTACAAAGTTAAAAATTACCGTTACTTCATGCCAGGGGCAAAGCCAATAACCTTAGTTACATCAGATCATCATAGTTACACACACAGGGGCAGGTCAGTTAACAAAGAGGTTTTCAGTTAACAAACTTTTGATTAGGAAAACCAAATTTCTTAGAGTTGTAGAAACAGTGGGCTCCACAGAGATGCAGGTATAGCTGAGGGCAGGATGTGCTATCTGGACAGGCTACCTGGTTGCTTGTAAGTTTCCCAGTATTGTAGAAACAATGCACTCCTGAGGCTGCCTGCATGAGAAAGCCAGCTTGGGCGAAACAGTTAGTTTTGCCATTTCAACCTAACATTCCAATTGGGCAGGTCAGTCACCTAAGGGAACCACTCCAAAGAAGGGTGGCTCAACCTTAAGCCATGCTAACCAGATAGGTGGACTAATTATCCCTTTAATGAGCTGCTGTAAATTTCCTTCCCAGAATTCCCCTAGCCCAGTCTCTATAAGCTGTCGTGAGATGGGCCTGGATCTGCCCACCTTTCTGAGTCTCAGAAAAAATAAGGAAAAGTTTCCTTTTCTGTCTCTTTTGGATGCCAGCCAGAACCTAAGAATGCTATACTTTGAGCTTCCTTACTCTTTCTTTAAAGCTCCCCCCAGGTTGCTGCCTGCCACCATATAACTGGCATCCATGCCACTAAACTCTAAAGGCATGGCTTCTTTTTCTTTCTCTTCATTTTCCTCCATGTGGCTACTGAGATTTGAAGCATCCTCACCTGTGGGTGTTTCCTTTAAACTATAATAAATTTGTCTTTGAGCTACCATTTGAGTCTGTTCTTAAATTCTTTTATTGAAAGAGGGTGATCTCCCAAGACCACCTGAAGCACAGGTAGGAGCTGGGTGCTTCAGCAAGGTGGATTGTTTGATTGTCTTTGTTAATCTTTGGCCTGATTGGCTCGTGTGGCTGTGGGGGCAGAGTTGTCCTCCCAGATGATATAAAAGGTGGATTTGTGTGAGTATTGAGATCGGGGATCTCCCAAGACCATCTGAAGCACAGGTACAAGGGTGTGGGCTAAACAGACCCCCCCCCAACTGGGCAACTGGGATTGGTGAAGGAGTGTCCAAGTAGATTCTTTGGAGAACCTTCAGAATAGAAAATGAAGAGTGAGTTAGACTTCCAATAGAAAGCCTAAAGCTTAGAGAAGTCAACACTCCATAAGCAAGGAGTAAAGGAGAAAAACAAATCAATCAAACAAACAACAGAGGCATCTGAAGGAGGCAAGCAAAGCAAGCCTTCAACACAGTGAAGAGGCATCTGGGATTCACATTGGAATACAGGCAAGGAGAAGCCCATATGCCAGCCCATATGACAGGAAGAAGAGACAACATGGGAAAGGAGCAGGATAATCTCACACCAAGCTCTACCAACCCTGTGGAAGAGTCCTACAGTGGGATCCCCCTGGGGATGGTCCAGGACACAGATATTAGAAGTACAATTGTGAACATACTTAAAGAAGTACAAGATTATAAAGAGAAAATCAAACAATTAAGAAAAGAGAATGAAGAACTCAAGAAGGACCTAGAGAGAGATAGTGACAAACTCCAGAAGGAAGTAGAAACACTGAAAAGATCCCATGTTGAAAAAGATTAGGAAACCAACCAGCAAAGCAAAGAGCTACAGAAAGAAATTGAGAGGCTCCAAAAGGAAGTGGAAATACTAAAGAAATCAGAAAAGGAAATAAAAAAGGAAATCAAACACTCATCCAATCAAGAGGAAAGGAATGGAAAAAACCTCAGAAGCAGAATGGAGGAAGCAGAACAAAGAATATCAGACCTGGAAGATAACACAGAACAACTAAAAACCTCAAGTAAAGATCGTTAATTTTGTATCCTACTGCTTTACTGAAGCTGTTCATCATTTCTAGTGCGTTTCTGTTGGAGATTTTAGCATTCCTTAAGTAAACAATCCTATCATCAGAAAAAAGGGAGATGCTTGACTCCCTCTTTTCCAATGAGTATGCTTTTAATTTCACTTTCTTGCATTATGACATAGCAAGTGTGTCAAGAACTATAATTAGAGGAATGGTGACAGGGAGAAGCCTTGCTA